>JASTWP010000897.1:0-102589 GCA_030770255.1 Temnothorax ravouxi
TTCATGTACCCTATGTTCCATTGGCATATTAGACGCAAACGCTCCTTCTCACAAAAAACAATTTATTAAAAGGCTGAATTTATTAATACAATAAATCTTTCATGCGCGAGCGCTTTATTATATCGCTTGATTCATCACGAAAATCTGAATCCAAAACAATTTAAATCGTGATATAAGATTTATTCTCAACTAACAATAAATATCGATAATAAAATCTTAACAGATGCCTATAAATTCAACAATATACAATAATTTATACCTTCAATCATTTATTGACAATTATAAATAATGTCATGTTTTTTAAAATATTTTAAAATGTTAGTTTTTGAGAAAATTTATATAACGTAATTCCATTATGTCACAGTAAAATTTTTATCGTATTATTACATATGTATATATATTTTATATTTTATATATACATTATACAACAAAGCACTTGAAGCCCACGTACTTACTTGAGATGTGACATGCAACGTTATGATATTTCAACTATAATTAATTAAAGATAAACAAAAACATGACAATTTTCCTTCTCAGGGTGAAAGTCCCCCCAATCAGCAGACAATATTTTTAAAATATTTTTAAAATATTTATTTTTTATTAATTATACATTGTACAATTTATTGCAAAAAATAATATTTATTTAATATTTATTTCGACATTAATTTAATATTTATTTTGCATTTTTATTTATTTGCAATAAAATAATAAAAGAAACATTTATTTAATATTAATATTTAATATTTACTTCAAATATATTTCATATTAATTATTAATTGATTTTAATTGTAAGAGATGTTTCATCATGTTTTCATCATTGTCCGTTTTGCTTTATAAATTTTGTGCCGTTCCGTGGAAAATTTCTGCGTCATAGGACCCATCAGATTTTTTAACAGTTTAAAGATATGTTATAGACAAGTAGGTATAGATAAGCAGGAAGCGTCAGAGTCAAAGAATCGTTGAAAACATGTATACATGTACATGTATGTACTCAGACGCTTTTGACCGCTGGTTACGATGAGATATTCCAAATGGCGGCAAAGTCCGGAAGGAGGTGAAGATGTGAGTAGCACTAGTACGAGGAAAGATTGCGATAGACTGAAATTGAGTGATAAGAGTCTGGATGTTAGCGTGACGAGTTCCAATGTTATTTGGAGCTGCTCGATGACACTAATAGTATGCGCCAGGTGAGCTTCAACGCCAGTAGTCCGGTGATGAAGGAGAAAAAGAAACACAAAGAAAAAAGTAATTATCTTCAACAGTGACGTATATACAGATTTTAGTTGAACTAGAGAACGTATTCTTCACAATTATCATGATTGATTTTGAATGAATTGTGGATTTATTACTTATTTTTACCAATTCTAGGGAGATGCGAAGGAGAAGAGAAAAAAAAAAATGTCGAAGGACAAGGATAAGGATAAAGAGAAAATAGAGAAGACCGAGAAGAAGAAGAAACGTTCGTCCCATCGAATGTTAAAGGAAGATCAAGAGCGAGACAAGGACACTTGAGGAATTTTTGAACGGCTCGGTCAAGAGAATCGGCGTTGATTCACTTTACTAAATAGCCGAAATATACAAAAGGGAAAAAAGAAAATTAATTTACACGAAGTTTAGAATTTAGAGGTAGACCGAACGGCGAGTGTCCCGGATCAAATTCGTTTAGAGTTACATTTTCGTTTACTGTAATTTAGACTGCGACCAAAAGTAGGTAATATAACTGACGACAATTAATTGACTGCAGATGATTGACCGACGTAAGAATGTCCCGCGATTTTTTATACTCGAAATGAACAAAAAAATATACCAAAAACTTTGAACCCTTGACAACAGCGAGCGGAAACGATAGAATCTATTGGCTTCTCGGAATCGTTATGACTGTAAGACTTTTTGAATCGATCCTACTGACTATAATTTTTTGTTTATTCTGACAATACGATCATTGCATCAAAGTAAGTTTGATTAAAAAGTCTTTACTGTTAATTATTCATTGGCGAAGTAAATGTTACTATTCGGTTTGTTATGACTAAGTTTGTAAACACACAGCGCGATAGCAGCTTACGTTTGGTCTCATCTTGATCACGTTTGAAATCTCAACACGCGTTTAAATCATCGATTGCCGAAGAAGCCCCCAGAACAGCTATCAAGTTTCGTTATGATAAGCGTTGAGAAGAAAATCGATAAAATGTCGCAACGCCTGCAATGAATCTATTGCTTAGAGAACGGCTAATGTTTAATTCAATCTTCCACACGGCACGCCGAATTGCCGATGAACGGGACGCGTGGAGACTCGTTGCGTTAATAAAAAGATGAAATTGCATTTCGAATATGCGCTTAAATAAAATAATTAAAATTTTTGGTCCAGTAAGAAATAACTAAATAAATAAATTATAGAATATTATTTGAATGTATCTCGTTTAAAACAAACCTCCAAAATAAAATCTGTGATTAATTCATCTATATCACGAACTCAATATCGCAATTGATATAAACTCGATCAATAAAAAAATTACATTAAGTTGTCATCGCAAAAGCAGATGTATTAATTAATCAGACAGTAAATAAGAAATTAACGATCAATTCCGTACGAGTGAAAACGAGTTCCCGTAATACATCCATTTCTTACGGAAAAGGTGAGCGGTGTAAAAGACGCGATACCGTAACGCGTAAGACGACGCGTAAGAAGAGACGGCTATCAGCCTCTGCTATTCGCGACCGTCAATACGCAAGAGTTTTATGGCGGTTATTAAAGCGGGTTAGGCATGAGGGCAATAATGCTACACTTTGCTCGTACACTTAGCACGTACGTTTTAAAGTAAAATATTTGCTTCCCGCCACGGAGCCCCAGAGGGGCGCCGCCGCGCCGCGACTCGGAATGCATTCCTCTTTAACACCACTCGCATATTCAACGACGACACCTCGACGCCGGTCGACGTGTCAGAGTCCAACGACCCGCGAGGTCAGGTAAGAATTATTGTGATTCTACATGCGTGCAGACGAACGTAGTCCTGCCGGAAGACCGTCGCGGTGGGTCCTTAACCGCGGAATCGTCCGGCATTGATATAATCAAGGGTTTTTTGACGAATTCAGCCGCTTAGAAAACCTCGCGTACCTCGCGCGTACCTCGCGTCTACAGCTGACATTAATAGAATTTCAATCTTGACGAGAATGACCTTGACTCGGTGAAGAGTATAGAGGTACCGGTGGCTTAAAAGAGATTTCCACTTGATGTATTCGTTACGTGGGATGTGTAATAAACAAGTATCTACAACGGTTCGACAGTCTGCATTTTCTCACGCGGATGGATGAGCACAGGAATGATAATGGCAAAGTCGTTTAAACTTCCGATCATCGTGGGCGAGTGAGAAATAGTTTTTTCACGCATCATTGCGAGAAGTGAACATCGCATCGCACTCGCATCGCATGGTAAACAGATCGGGAGATTGGCGATTACATTAAAGAAGTTCAAGAAACGATACGTTGCCCCAAAGAAAAGAAGTTCCTAATACGGTTTTCTAAGATAAAATTGGCCTTTTTTTAATGTCATATAATTTAATCATTGTTTTATTCGAATTTATCTCCTATCACGTGCGAAGTTACGAGGGGTGATCCAGACATTTACAGGGTGGTACAATTTACACTGATATGATTAACGATATAATAAGCATCTTCTAATGTTGTAGCGACTGGCGTCGATTACCGCTCCGGCTAATATATTAGCTATCTCGATGTTCCGAAGTGGAATCCGCGCGACTTAATCACGGCGTCACGTTACACGCGAGATACATCTGCGTTACAAACGATCTTACGCCGATCCGAGTCGCGTTCACGTGCCAAAAGAGTCGCCCACGCAAACGCTTCGGAGGCGAACGACCCCGGAAACAATCCGGAGGAGGCTAAAATCCAGAGTACATTCGTGGAGTACAATTCGACAACTCACCAGGCAATTGATCATCGTGCACAGGACGAGGACCGTCCCACGATTTCCGCGCATTATTTCCGCTTTGCTGGCCACGCGGCTCCTCTCGAGTCGAATTCGATTTCCCGCTTCACCTGCGGCCGTGCTACACGCGCATATATCACCGCCGATAATGAGCGCGATCGTTAAGCGCGTTGCCCACAGGGGGGTTGGTTGCGTGACGGCGGCACGAAGAGGATGTAAACAAGCGTGTAGCGACCGGTGCCTTCTCCGCGATGTGACGCGCGTCTACGCGTGCGTGTGGATGACTGAAACGAGACTGAACGGACCCCCGTCGGTCTGGCTTTTGGCGCGGGAGCAGAAAGAGGAACGGAAAAGCGGCCAAGACGGGGCACGGGGCCCGTGCGCTCCCACCTTCTCCTCGCCACGGTCTTGGACTCCCTGTCTTCTGAGCTATCTTCTCTTCCTCCGCCACCTTCTTCGTCTTCTTCGTCTTCGATCTCGTTTCAGTCAAACGAAGATGGGAGACGAAGACAGTTGCGCTTCAATGAGTATTTTAATTTAAAATATTATTGTTCAGATAATCTACATACACAGATTTGTTCTATTTATATTTCGAGTTTATTGTATATAAATAAATTAAGATAACACAGTTTGTTTCGTTATTATTTTAAACTAACGTAGACAGATACGAATTACATATTCTAAGACAATACTAGTTTTGATTGATGTTAGTGTCGATACAGTGCGTTCCGTGACAGAACATTTGTACAGTAAAGGCCATCGCACACAAAATTGCATAGGTTGCATAAGCATAGCATAAGATCGCTGGACCAATGAGCATCTTATGTAAATCAATATGGCGACTTTATGCTGGATGCTCATTAGTCCAGCGGTATTATGCTGTGCTTACGCAGCCTATGCAATTTTGTGTGCGATGGCTTTAAAGCTGCATTCAGCTCACAAAGCCGTAGCTAAAGATTCAAGATAAATAGATAGAGAAAGGAAGAGAGAGAGGTTTGTCACAATTTTATCATACAAACTTTCTCTTTCTTTATAGTTTTTCCTTTTCCTTCAAAGTGCCTTGCTTGGCTTTGAACGTTTAGAAGTAACGTTTATCAGTAACCATTTATTTATAAAAAAACATTTTTTGAAATGCTTTTATAAACAGAGGAATATTTATAGTTTAAAGGCTGGTCTACACGTAACGTATTGTCGTCAGTCTTGCAAGATCATGCCAGACCGATCAGACAAAAACGTTACGCGTGAACGGTAAGTTTGACGACCTCACAAAAGACGGACGAGCTGGAGCTTTGTTTTCAAGCAAGACGGCGGACAAGTCGTATGCAGACGCACATCCGTCTAATCGGTCAAATTCCGCGACTTAGAGCTTGTTTAGAAATCATAGTTGTATACTTAAGCTCCTCCCAGTCGCTAAAAATCTTAATCTTGCGGTAGTCTCTCATAGGATGATAGCCCTTCTCATGGCAGTGTCTTGTTTTTTTATTTGGGGTTACTAGCGTTAATAGTTTGCAGTACGTGTCCATATCCATACGTAAATATAATTACGCCAATCTTCTGGTTCCTGCCGTAATTCACGGAGCAAATTGACATGAGAGAATCTATCCCTCTTGAGCAAACATTCTCGAGACCACTGTGAGCAATGCGCAAATTTCTTTTTTCTCAAACTCAGCGCGCATAATGAAATTATCGTGAAATTAACGGTGCTTCATTTATGGTGTTTTTGGGAAGACTGAGCAAAAGACTAAGCGAAAGACTGAGTATGAGTAGTGTACAGCCGCGTGTTTTGCATCGTCAAAATTACCTTATCATGCAAGACTGAACGTTATGTGCAGACCAGCCTTAAGATTAATTAGATCCGAAGCTTCTCTTCTCTTTCTTTATCTTTTTTTTATATTTCTTTCTGCGGAACATTGGTCTTATTATTACCGGATAGGAAACGGCACGATTAATTTTTAACAATTGATGCTTCAATTACAAATAGTTTTCAGATATTCTGGATAATTGATAGAAATAGATAAACACTTTTTTTTTAAGGCAAACGTTTGATTAAGTCGTTTAGTGAGTTAGAAACTATCATTTCTTCCTTTTTCCTTCTCGGTTTTTCCGCGTATTCCGTTTTCTCGCGATGACAAATAGAGCGAAACGTATCTTTTTTATTTACTAAAGCAAACATATTCCGCATTTTCTGAAAAATGTAATAAACACAGCTGCGTGTCCTCGTTGCGCTTGGAAAGCGGGTGAGATCTAATCCGTCCTGATAATAATAGCGCTCGTACAACACGCAAGAAAATTGACACAGAGCCGCCGGACAGAAGAGCGGCGAGAAACCGGCGGCCGGCTAAACGCAACATTTTACGGCGCATCGCTGCGGTGTGCGACTCGAAAGGCGTATAGACGAGCGAAGAAACGTCGCTTTGGCGAACAGGAAGTGGCGTGGACTACGTCGGAATGCAAATGGAGAATCCGCGCGAGAACTGCGAGGTGCTAGGTGGCCTAACAAGAACAGGAACGAAACGAAGCGCGCGAGCGGATAAGAGCCTCGCGCGGAAGTGCGCTTGCAAAATTGGCCGCGGGAAAAAGCTATACGCCGCGAACTGGCGCGGTCTCGTTAATGCATAAATTCCTCGTGGATCTTCGCGGTATATCCTGCGCGCGCTCGGTTATCTCTATCGTCGATCGCGATCGATTCTGCCGACGAAACTCGGATAGAATCCCGATGGATCGTTGGTAGCGGATCGTTCCAGGACGGTGCTCCGGTAATCATTACCCCGGGGTAACGTACCAAACGCCCAATTCATTACTGCGAGATAAGTGAGCGAGTATATCCCAGACCGTTTGCGGCTTAGGTACGTTGCGAATCCAAGTGTGTTATTTTTACACGCGTAAACGTCTAAAAATGACACATTTGACTGAAGCTCGTTTTACATGTTTTTTTTCATGTGTTAAATTAACATGTTTAATCATATTAAATTAAAAATTAATACGTTCAATCGTGTTAAATGACGTAATTTAACACATGAAGAAACATGTGAAAAGAGCTTTAGTCAAGTTCGTCATTTTCAGACGTTTGAAAATAACACACTTGGATTTGCATAGTAAAAATATCTCTAAATAGCCCATTTTGAATTTGTCAACAAGCGCTAGCTTCAGCCGTCGAATTCTTCCTCGCGGGAAAATATCTTCTTTTCTTATCTCAATACGGTAACAGTTACACATTTATATTTCAGGCTACGGACGACGATCTCTAAATTAATGTAGTAAACATCGGAAAAATAAAATTCGAGCAAATAGAGGGAAGAACGCTATTTATAGTCAGGGTTGGATCTCTTGTAGCCTATAATAATAATATTGTGTAAATTTCATGTACTTTTCTCCAAATTTTACTTATCTATTATTAAAATTTGAGCGTGGAGAAAGTTAGAGTATAAGAGATTCAAATTATAACTAGAACGGAAAATACCGCGAAACTCACTACGAATTTTTTAGTCACGCAATTAATCTTTCTTATTGCTGCTTTTCGATCGCATTATTATTTGCAATTATTTTCATCATCAGTTACATTGTATAATACAGTCAAATGTACCTACGTTGTAGCACAATTATGAGTCGCGATTTATCACTCTTTTTCTACCGCGCGAAAGTACGTGCAATTCATGTACTTTTATCCCGGGAAGAATCCAGATAATGATCGAGATCATTAGTTTTCCCTGTAAAAAAGTTTCGCGTCTTCGTGCGGTGTCATTTGCAGCCTGACTCGCGTCTGCCTGACACGAACCTCCTCTTCGATCTATCAATCTCCAGCTAAATCCTAACTAAACCAAAAGCTGAACTCCGATGAGAAAGCGCTATCATCTAAACGGGATTAAAAATGTCGAATAATTTTGAACGTTTTCTATGTTACTGGCCTATATGGAGGGGTTAAGCCATAGTGGTGTAAGTCAATTTTTTTGACAACTTTTTTTTTTTTTCAACATAACTGCATGTGTAGACTGCATCTATGAACTTAACTCGATAGGTTAAAAAAAGTGACTTACACCACTATGGCTTTAACCCCTCGATCCATATATGTCCTTGTATGGACAAAGATATAGACATAGTTATAGTACCTTGCACGATAATAGATCTACGCGCATAACTTTTTTGTTAGAGGTCTAATTCTAATTCTGAGAACCGTATTTCTTGATGTAATCCATCTTCCATGACCGTCTCATTTTGTAACAATAAATCGTAGAATTTTTATATGAAGCAAAGTCACGAGTCGAAATTGGGCTAATCCGGCCGCGGTCGATCGCTGCGGGTAATAACGCAGCCTTGACAGACGCAGCAGCCTGCGGTTTGCGGCATTCTACACGGCTGTAAACACCGTTACAATTTCAAACAAATGTTGTTCTCCGGCGGCCGCCATCCATCCAGCCAGCCGGCTGGTGATTCCGAGTTGCTCCGGTACGTTCGTGATCGGATAACTTTGCGGACCGGCGGCGAGAGACGCACTCCTGTTTAACGCGAACCGTCATCGACACGCATGCACGCACGCACGCACGCACGCACGCACGCACGCACGCACGCACGCACGTACGATGTGGATGCGTTGTGTTGCGTTGCGATGTGATTCGGTGCAGTGCACGCGTTATTTTACAGTATATACCACCCGGCCAGCGGCCGACCCGCTCTCAATGAGCGCTAATGGAAAATATTTTTCTCCGCACGCGGTTTTAATGCGTTGTACCGTTCGGCTTATTACCGTTTGATTTCAGAATATCTTTCTTTTGCGCGCGCGTGTACCTATATGTGTACCCGGTACCGCATTGTGCTTCTACCGTGTCATTTCGTCTCGAAGCCAATTACCAGTCAACGATACGAATTATACGAGCGAATGGGAAGAAATGAGAAATAGAATAGCATTCCAGATAGAGTTTAATCTATGCAAATAAGTAAATAAGACGGTCGCTTATTTCCACTGCGATAAAACACGGCCACTTTTCGCGCAGCGGAAGGAAGAAATTCTCGGTTGCGTCGGAACGGCGAGATATAGGAAGAGGCGGCGAGATCGTGAACGATCCCGAAGAGTTTCTTCTCGGCGGACGGACATTCTGCGCCACGCTTTTCTTTACGGTGACTTTGGAGCTACCGAGCAGGTGTCGGTCTCGAATCGGATGGCCAGGCAAGCTACTAAGAGGCTAGCGTTTCTTGCATCCCAGCGACATCCTCATAAACAATTTAACGTGGTCTTGGCTCGTATTTTTTGCGCCGTGCATTTTTCCGATCGTCCATCCGCCGCGCCGCCCCGATCGATCTTAGAAGCGCTAAACTTGCACCCTTGCGTCGATCATTTACAGTACAGTTCAGTTTAAATCATATTAATCACGATAGATTCGATAAATTATATTTGGCATTTTTGTGTTCCGGTATATGACTTAACTAATGCCTTAGGAAAGTAAGTTACTATTTGGATCTTGGTGAACTTGAAATGCTCATGTCAACGTCCAGAAGCGTTTAAATTTGTACTCTAAGCCATTTGATGCCGGTTCAGATAAGGCTATAACCAACGATAAACTCGACTTTGGTGCATTTGGTATTTATATTTCCATGTGATTTAATTATATAAATTCTTGGTAAATCAAGTTACTTTTTAGAGCCTTCGTAATACTTATGTCAACATTAATTCTTGAGAGCAAGATAATTATTTCTCGAGAGCAAGATAATTATTTGTTATCTTTAACATCCGTTCGTATAAATTGACTCTGCGTAACTGTAATAGGTCCAGCCTCCATCAAGTCAGAATTCCGGAAACGGCTTTAGTCAACGGCAAAGTCAACGAACTGCGCGAGACGCGACACGGTAGCACTTTGTTTTATATTACAGCGTATGCTACTTGTTGTCGCTAATCTGTAATGACGCCGGTGAGAATGGGAGAAAGAGAGCGAGAGAGTCAGGGCTCGAAGCGTGAGCGAGTGTGCGTTGCTTAAGGTAGTTCGATGATGAACGACTTTTGCCAAAAGTGATAGGTTTTATTTTTTATATCAAAAAAAGGAACTCTCCTGAATCGATTAAGCCCAGAAAAAAGATAATACACCGTCCCGTTTTCAAGATATTTAATTTTAAAATTAAGTGATTTTAATGATTTTAACATTGGTCTAAGAGGAAAAGAGGTTAGTTTCCTATGAATAACACGAGTTTGCGAAAAATCTTTGGCCAAAAATGTCTGAACAATATATATATCGATGGAAAGAGGACACTGTGAGGAAGCTTATAGTTGAAGGTGAACACGATCCACCGTACAGTTTTTTTTAAATTAATAATTAAAGTTGAAAATTAGTCAAGCGACGCGTTAACACACACTTTATTTAATCTATTTCAGGCAAAATATTATTCTACAACGTAAAAATTATTTACAAAATAATCTTTTTACGTCGTTACGAAGCTTTGCGATGCGTTATTCTATTTTTTTATAATTATAAAAATAAAAAAATTATAAACATTGTTTTGACTTCGGCCTTTCATCATCGAACTACCTTAAACCAAGCCCGCCACCGCCGCGCCGCCGCAGCCGTTGCTCGAAAATTCCACGCGAACGGCCACGAAACGTGACGCACCGTGTGATTTCGTAACGGGAAATGTGGCCGGCAATGTGTGATGAGGTAACGACGGGATAGTAAAGTGTCACTGTTGTTGTCCCTACGAAAGTCGCGGCCGTGAAACACGGCGGCGTGACTAATCGTAAATTCCATTAAGTGAAGCGCGAGCGCGAGAGCGTCTGGCTGCTGTTACGTGTTCGAAGACTTGGGGAGGGTATACAGTTATATACATCGCGTATCGATGAAACATTCATGAAACCTACGGTGCGACCGTATCCGGGCTACGGCTCTGCGTCGCGCGTTTACAAGATTGTGCATTGCCCGCCGCGCGGTTCGCACCCGTGGATCGGAGCGGCTACTTACTACGCTGTATTTTTCGTCGCTCCGAACGGTGCTCCGCGCGCGGCTTTTAGTACCCATTACCGCGAGCACTCTTCGCGGCTTGTATTTGCAATCAATGAAGCAGAATGTCGACGTAACGGCGATCCTGCAGTACGCAAACAGACGCGCGAGCGAAATTATTTGTTTACACAGAAAAATAAAGAATATTCCTGGTTTGAAAATATCTTTAGTTTCAACGTGGAAATCTTGAAATGAGATTATATTGCGTTAAACGAAGAAAACTTGCTTGAATGAAGTCATTTATGTAGTTCAACTAAGAAGAAAAAAAGTTAAAATAAAAAATTGAAATTCTTAATAAGAAGAAAATATACATTATTGCGTATATACAAGTATGTAATATAAGTCTTAATTTGACACTTCTTTTTTTCTGTGTAGGAACTTGGCGTTTCGATTCGAAAAATCAATGAGAATTAAAACTTTCATGAAAATTGCTTATTTTTTACTTCTCTCTTTGATCTTTGGATTGAAACAAAAGTCGAGAGATTTAAATAGAACAGAATTTTTAAAACTCGATTAAGAAGATTAGATAATCGATATTACAGAAATGGGTTTAACAAGAAATGGAAAAAATCCCCAGAAATGATCAATCTTCGACATTATAGTATCACGAAGATCGACCTACTTTGAATTAATAAAAAAATTCATTAATTAGAAGTAGGTAGATCTTATTTTATAGAATAATAAAATGAATTATGGATAAGATGAATTGGGAGCACCATGAATATTATACGCTTGAGTATTTTATAGAAGTACTAATCACATGGACCGATGATAGAGACGATGAGAGCCATTAACGATGAAAAAATCGCAAATAATCGAATAATAGAACCGGTGCAATTATTGTAATAACAGAATGTATATGGCGCTCTTGCTCCTTTGACCCCATTCTACTTTTCTCATTAAACCGCTTCATTATTCTTCTAGTAGAGGAGCTAGCTCCATTTTTTCGTGATTATTTCGGTACTCATGAAACTTTTTGTGGTGATTCAGAATGTTATTCAATGATCAAAGCTCCGGGGACTGACAAAAAAGTGGGTCGCTTTGGATGATATAGCCACTCACTTGTGCAAAAAAATTTTTTTTTTCAAGTCATTTCGGTATGTCAGTCATTTTGCACCATAATTCTTTGATATATTCTATGACTATTTGCAAATTGACTGACAAGAAAGTGGGTCGCTTGTGGGTGTAGGGCTGCCCAAAAATGACATTTTTTTCAAGTCATTTCGGTATGTCAGTCATTTTGCAGCATAATTCTTTGATATATTCTATGACTATTAGCATAA
Organism: Temnothorax ravouxi; assembly: GCA_030770255.1. NCBI lineage: Eukaryota > Metazoa > Arthropoda > Insecta > Hymenoptera > Formicidae > Temnothorax > Temnothorax ravouxi. The sequence goes on from JASTWP010000897.1 coordinate 12,204, forward strand.
TTGACTGACAAAAAAGTGGGTCTCAAAACCCTCATAAAATATTGTAAATTCCACAGTTTGCGACTTATGAATTTTTTCCTTCTTTGAATTCACCATTGATGGTCATCAGAACTTATTTTAATTCTTATTGTCTTTTCATTACTCAAATAAATAATTAAAAGTACATCGTAAACTGAAGCCAATATCTTTTTTTATGGTCATTTATTATATAATCAAAACAGAAACTGTAATGAAAAATAGCATTAAAACATCATCATAAAAACTAAATAAATAACCTAGAAATCTTTTTCTTTTTCTTCTTTATCACAATCATTTAAATCATCTTCATCCTCAGAAAGGTCGTCACTCGATTCTGTAACATTATTTAAAAATCATAATATAATTGTTTGACTACTGATTCTTTTCTCTTTCGAAGAAAAAAAATCACGCATACCTAGTTCACCTTCCTCATTGCTATCGTCTGACGGCTGAATAACGATGTCGTTGATAAGTATTGGAAGCTGATTGCCTTCAAACCAGACAAATTCATATTTTCCATTATTTTCTATCCAGCCATTTTCCATTATTTTCTATCCAGCCATTTCCGTCAGACGATAGCAATGAGGAAGGTGAACTAGGTATGCGTGATTTTTTTTCTTCGAAAGAGAAAAGAATCAGTAGTCAAACAATTATATTATGATTTTTAAATAATGTTACAGAATCGAGTGACGACCTTTCTGAGGATGAAGATGATTTAAATGATTGTGATAAAGAAGAAAAAGAAAAAGATTCCTAGGTTATTTATTTATTTTTCATGATGATGTTTTAATGCTATTTTTCATTACAGTTTCTGTTTTGATTATATAATAAATGACCATAAAAAAAGATATTGGCTTCAGTTTACGATGTACTTTTAATTATTTATTTGAGTAATAAAAAGACAATAAGAATTAAAATAAGTTCTGATGACCATCAATGGTGAATTCAAAGAAGAAAAAAATTCATAAGTCGCAAACTGTGGAATTTAAAATATTTTATGAGGGTTTTGAGACCCACTTTTTTGTCAGTCAATTATGCTAATAGTCATAGAATATATCAAAGAATTATGCTGCAAAATGACTGACATACCGAAATGACTTGAAAAAAAATTTTTTTGCACAAGTGAGTGGCTATATCATCCAAAGCGACCCACTTTTTTGTCAGTCCCCGGAGCTTTGATCATTGAATAACATTCTGAATCACCACAAAAAGTTTCATGAGTACCGAAATAATCACGAAAAAATGGAGCTAGCTCCCCTACTATTCTCTTTTGCGTCGCCATGCAACCAAAAGTAACATCATTATCCTCCGTATCCTGTATTATTAAAACCCCGTCCGTTAATTTAAATGTTCATCGAATTCTTGAAAAGTGCAGTGCAATGATCTGTCGTTAACACCCGCTATCCGCCATTAACGATAATTGTAATTATTCTTTGTCATTTGTTATGTGAAGATTACCTAATAATGAGCAACTAAAAATATTTGATAGAAATTATCCGTTTATTTTTGATATTAAAAATTGTTTTTAAATACACACTTATGCACAATCGTTAAAATTTTCCTTGCATTTCTTCCTATTTTTCAATCCGTCTAAGATTCTTACAAGAAACGAATGAAAATTGTGACAATTCCATTACTTTTACGATTATGATACGTCGAAATAAATTGTAATTTATCCCTCCAATTCCACGCGATTTTAATATAATTGAGCAAATTTCGAAAGGAGGGTAAACACATTTTATACCGAAGAAAGCAATGGTTGATTTCATCACTTTCTCGAGCCATCTCAGCAAATTTCTCTTATTATATTTTTATTAAAATCATATGGCTTTACTTGTACTAAATAAGATTTTGTGATGAAGGCTGTTATTGTACAGTATCTATGAGATAAAATACTATATGGATCGAAATAATAGGGCCTATACAAATGAATGTTTCTCGTACTCTCTTGTAACGGAGATTATAGATCTGACTTTGAAATCATATAGTCATAACTAATTATATGTTTTTTTGTATGTTTTTTATATGTTTTATATGTTAAAATAACCTAAGCCCTCTTTCTTTCTCATCAGGACTTGGATCCTGTAATGGTAGAGTTACCTTAGGCTATACGTATTTATGCGTATATGTATATTGTTTACGAGTAATGTAACGAGACGTACTTTATTTTGGCTCTTACGAATAAGAGTTTCCGGACAAATACATTTAAATCTCGATAATTCGGATTCTTTATTTATTATCTCGGACTCGTATGTCACCGTTAAACAAATGATCCTCTATGTAGGATTTTGCCAATGAAAGTTACGGACCACTCAAGTTTCGGAGTCCTTCATTAGAAATTCTTCGAGGAAAAATAAGAATGTCTACTTTTTTCAATTTTTCAAACTGACATCTTTGTCGGTTTAAACCACATTTTTCTACTAATAATTGCAAAACATTCGGTAAATTCATTTTAGCAAGCAATGTTACGGCTACTCTTCAATCATCATTATCAAGCAATTATTGCAGAACCCAAGTCCTGATGAGAAAGAAAGAGGGCTTAGATTATTTCAAAACATTAAAAAACATATAGAAAGCCATATAATTATTATATGATTTCAAAGTCAAATCCATAATCTTTGGTATAAGAGTACGAGAAACATTCATTTATAGGCCCTATTATTCCGATCCATATTTCATTTCATAGATATTCTATAATAATAGCCTTCATCACAAAATCTTATTTAATACAAGTAAAGCCATGATTTTAATAAAAATATAATAAGAGAAATTTGCTGAGATGGCTTGAGAAAGTGATAAAATCAACCTGCTTTCTTCGGTATAAAATGTGTTTAAAAATGTGTTTAAAAACTTTTCCTGGATACTACGATTTTTTTGGCCACTTTTCTCGGATTCAGCAAATAATACTGAGTAAAAATGAATCCAATGATCTCGTGATTCTCGTGCTCCCTAAAGTGCCTAAAAAATGCATACCGTCTTTTTGAATCTGCTTTGTAGAATTTATTGATTTTATTTGAATAAGACAGATTACAGGCAATGCTAGTACAGTAATTGATAACTTAACACACATGTATAACGAGTACTTATATGCATATGCACAAACTTATCAGAAGTAGCGAGGGAAATAGCACGAGAAAAACAATTCGATATCTAGCCTCATCTATCTCTTCTCGGCGAAACATTCGGTTTATGTGCCTTTTATCCATGCGAATATCAGCGAGACGCGGTATAATAGACGCTAATGTTACCCCTCTCTGTCTAGTTATTCTTGCTTAATTGTCTTGCCGATCATTAATGTTATGCACGCTGCGTCTTACGATAAAATGGTCGTGTTGAAACTCTTACACGCTTAATTTTTTTTATGCTAACATACTAGTTTGTTTATATGAACCGGCATACGCAAACATTAGCACGTGCGTGACACATCTCGATTCCCTCTATGGAAAATTCAAATCTTCTTCGAATTTCCGCGCACTGATAACCGCAGTAATAACACTTAAGAAGTTTCAATCATCATGAAGTTAAATTCTTTTATATCTTTTCATAATCTCTTTATCTTTATCTTTATCTTCTTTTTAATATTTATTTATATGGACATATTTGTTATTACTCCATTCAATATTTAAATATCCGACATTTTAAAGCTAATAATTGATTTTCTCCTTCATTTATATTCTGGATATAAAATTATAATTAAACTAAATTTTCGTAATTGTGACACAAAATAATTTTAAATATTTTGGTATAGTGATTAAGATAACGATATCGCAATTACCATTTAGTATTAAATATAAACAAAATAAATAAAAGAAATTGTAATATATTAATAAATCGTTATATTTAAATAATTATAAAACAATCCGATAAAAATCCAATATATCCTGTAATATTTAGTTTTAGTAAATATATTTAGTAAATTCGTTAGAATTTTGTGCCAATCTGTTGTCAGAGGTTACAACTGTAGAAAAAGCGATCTTATATAATTAGCGATTAGAAGTAATTTCGAACTCTCTACGACTATGACTATTTCGAAAAATAAAAGCAGATACTTTCAAGTAAACTCGAACCTGGAAGTAGGTTCAAATTTTTTATGAGTACCGAAAACAACAAATTGTATAAAGTGATAATTATTTTAATATATTATTTTTTGATTATTATAAATATTAGATTATTAATCGTTGAAATTAAATATAATAAAAATATATTTAAAATATAGAATAAAAGTTATTTAAAATCTTTACATATTTATACATTCTTGAAACTAACAACTTAGGCTACGTTCCCACTATACGCGTCGCGCGTCGCGTATAGTGGGAACGCACCCTTACTTAGTAATTACTTAGTAATTTCTAGGAATTTACTAATTTCAGTAATTTCCTAGGAATTTGCTAGAAAATTACTAAACTGCTGCTCGCTGTTGCAGCATTTCACTGCCTATGAAATCTCATCTTTAGATGCCGTGTAAACGCTCTTTTACGACGAAGTTACTATACTCCGTCCAATGAGAGATTATGGTTGGCTCGGACGAAATCTCGTCCGTTTCGCGCAAGCAGAGAGAAGCCTGAAAGAGGCCAACCCAGGCCATCCCGGCATTCCCGGCCTTTTTCGTAGGATCGTCGAAACCACAGTATAAGTACATGGTACATGCAGTAGGGACACTGAGCGTCGGCACCTTTGATGTATAATAGTAGGTCCCAGGTCACATTCTTTCACGCCATCTTCTCTGTAAGATAGGGGGCTGTAAGAGAGAAAGATAGAAAAGTACCTCTTTCTCTTTGTCATATATACGGGTCGCCATATTCTCTATAGGATATATACCGATCATTCGCACTGGAAACTGACGACCACTAAAAAAATTTAGTGTCCCTACTGTATGTACTTATATACTGTGGTCGAAACCTCCTGTATGTATACACTACCGCCAAAACATCCATTTTCGAAATTGATACTACGTAGCCACGTTCATTTTCCGACAATGCCGATAAAACATCATACTGTGGTGCGCTATATCTAGTCCATGCTATATCTGCAAATTTATTGGTGTTAAACATATAACACCACTACATTTGCAAATGCTTTTACCGAGATATATGTCTAATATATCCTAACAAAAAGTCTTTACAAAAGAAAAAAAATACGCCAAGTACGTAACAAATCAACGTATAGGTATATGTAGAATTTGAAAAAAATAGATGTCTAAAATTAACTTCGTTCATCAAAAATAGACGTGAGAACAATGCAATTAACCAAGTACATAATGTATAGAATCAATGTTATAATCTAAATTACAATTTTTAGTGATGCTATCTATAGTATAAGTAAGAAGTACTTAGCTCTTACATTTATACTTTGTTATATTAATTCGTTGGTTCTCTGCATGTATATTAATAATAAACGCTGGAATATCTAGGTGAAAAGTTAAGGAAAAACAACATCAAGACTCAAAAACTTGGCGTGTCCAAATAAATAAAGTATAATATCGAGACGATATTACAATTACAGTTATTGGTTATCACAAAATCTATTTATTACTATATAAAAGTGTCGGCAGCAGATATCACGACTAAAATAAAATTGTTAATTATAAAAAACCTATTTCATCACAAACGTTAAAAACAAACTTGCAAAATCTATCACAAATGATGTACAAACGAAATATACAATTAGAAAAGTTAAAAATAATCTAATTTATTAATTTCTGTCGGCTAAGCTTCATAGAGATGTATGAAAAAGGGTGCAAGCAGATTAAAAGTATGTACATATATAGCGTTTTCTACTATAGAAAAACTATCCAGACAACACATATAACACTATAAAGGTCCGGTTGCACCAACGTCGCATAATATTTAACTTTAGCTTAACTCACTCTTTATCTCTTTCTAATTGTGCCCTTTGAAAGAGATGACGAGTGACCCAGATAGCCAAGCGTGTCTGAGCAAAATCGCGCAAACCTGTGATTGCACATATAATGTTGGCAACTTGCTGGTATATTTGCTTCAATTGATTTCGAGTTTAATATTTGAAGCAACACGCAGGCAACATTGAATATATGTGTTGCCAGCAATTTATCGGCAAGAGAGCAGCATCAAATTTACTTCGCGTTGCTAGCAAGTATGACAGCATTGTGTGATTGTGTGAAAGACATCTTTATTTGATACTTTTATTGAAAAAGTCATTATAAAGATAACTTTTCGTCATCTTTTTTATGATGCCTTTCAATAAAGACAAAAAAACTTGTTAAAAATATATTTCCGGCCAATCAAAAATAGTTATTATTTTACAATATTATTTTATATTATTTTATATTCATATTAAACATCAAAACTCAATATATGTGTCAATCAAAAAAGTAAAAACTGTTTTATTCAGTTTTATTGTGCTTGCGAGATAATCCGCTTGCGAGATAATCCGCTTGTTAGTATATAGTCACTGATGGCTATGTTCAGCAGAGGAAACTGTTCTGCAACTGTTGTAAAATTTAGGAATCTGATTGATGTAGGGGAGACCGGGGCAATCTCGACACGATTTTTTCAAAGGCAATTTTCAACAATTAATTAAAATTTTCTTTGCCTGATCGACACAATTTGTAATACTGCTAAGAAATAAAAGAAAAATAACAAGTACGATGCGCGTACCAACTTTCTTTTATTACTACTACTACTAAAGCTACCATATGCTGCTTACATTTATTTTTTATTTATTTTTTTTTATTTTTTATTTTTTTTTAAAGCGCAGATTACTTATTCTCTTATCTTTATTAAATTGGATACATGTGTGTAATCGGCGAGACCGAGCCGGATCTATCTTAATAGACCTGCCATTTCGTTCATTGAATTTAAAAGTTAAAATTTTATTACATTTTACATCAGGTTTACATTTTACAGGCATTACATTTAATTTCGCACTCCGGAGCCTGCGTCTCCGTTCGTCCATAGCTATCGTTTCCCATGCTTCAGACACCGTTGAAGCCGACCGGAGAGACCGATTGTCCAACATGCCAAAAATCATGTTGGATATTTCAAAAGGCAGCTGTTTAATGATATCCAATTTCTTTTGTACAAATACATCAAAATATGAAATAATTCTCCTAAAGGCTTCCATTGCTCCTGATCTGTGACCTGTAGCCTTCGAGAGCCTAAAAGATAATGACAGCTCCGCAATCGATGCAGCTATTTATACTCCTTTCTCTATCCGTCACCTGGCTACCCCGAAAATGGCGCGTTCTAATTGGCTGCCCTCCCCCCACCCCACTCCCCCCACTTCCCCACCCATCACCCCCTCCACCCCGCCATAACGGAGAAATCATTTTCTCTTCGGCACTCGAACCGATCATACATCACGAGCAATGGAAGCCTTTAGGAGAATTGTTGAATATTTTGATATGGATATTCATACAAAAGAAATTCGATATCATCAAAGAGCTGCCTTTTGAAATATTTTGAAATATCCAGCATAATTTTTGACATGTTCGATGTGACCGATCTCTGCGGTCGGTTTCGAAGATTTCTGAAAGATGAAAAACGATATGAATGGATGAGCGGAAATGCAGACTCCGAGTTACGAAACCAAATGTAATACAATTTGTAAAATATCGTCAACCTATAAAATACACTAGAATTTTAACGTTCAAAAGGAATGAACGAAACGGCAGGCTATTAAGGTAGACCTAGATCGTTGTTGCGATTACGCACGCATATGTCTATTTCAAACATAAGAAAAGCAAAAAATTAAAAGCATATACGGTCGAAGAAATTTTCGCTTTTGAATATTGTGATAGAAAATAATTGTAAATAGCTTATATTCACGATATAATTAAATGTTTTAAACGCTACATGTATACGGTAATCCCTGGTCTAACATATGTTCTTTTAATGCGTCATCACGCGCGAATAGCAATAACGCTGTAATGTTAATGAATATTTTAAGAATGAAAGACTTGTTAAGAAACTCGCTTATAAAATAAAAATCAATTATTTAAAATAAATTATCATTTATATATTTGCACATGACATATTATAACTCTTCTTTTTCCCTTCTCCCTCTTTATTTCTCTCTCTTTCCCATCTTTTAAATTGTAACATTGAATGTGTACAAATATTCTTACGATGAAGTTAATATGCTATTACAATACTATAACGCCAAGTAGACGTTTCAATATTAGTACAGATTTGTAAAACTAATTTTATTAATACTTTTGATGGAGTAAGATTTCAAGATTTCAGAATTAATTGTATACAAAATTATCTTTTTAAAAAAGTTAAAAAAAAGGCGCCACGTATATGTATATGTTGTTAAACAACACACAAGTAGTAGTAGCTTCAATTTTTCTTAACAAATAAATTGTTATATTACAAAGTTGTGTTACTTTAGTCAACCTTAAGTAACATGTATTTTTCAAAAAAATGCATGAAATCTTTAAATTGCGCCAATTACAAAGAGAATAATTGTATATTTTGATTAATTGTATATTTTACAAAAAAAATAATCCTGCGGAGGCTAAAAATTAAAAATTAATTAATTTTGAAATTAATTTTAAATTTTTGGTCTTCGTAAAATTATTTTTAGAATTAATTTTGAATTTAATTCAATTTTTAACCACCCTTTTTAGTTATCAAATATAAGATTATAATGTCCATATATTCTTAGCTATACATATTATGTAATTTATTACGTATAAGTTTAATTATATTAAATTTTAAGAAATAAAGTTTAACTTCACAATTTTATTTTTTGTTAAATGCCATTTAATTTGTGGCATTATAATTTTCAAAATATTTTCAAGTTATTATGTTTAGTTTCAACCTACCCGTATTTCTATTTGTATATTTTCCTGCTTGCCCGTATTTTTATTTCTGCGCACCTATTCGCGTATTCCTACCTAATATACCTGTATTCTTATTTACTTATATACAAATGTGAAGTAAAACCATGGGATATACAATGGATACCTAATCGTGTCCCTAATTGTGTGTTGGTTAAATCTATCGAAATCATTTAACCGCAATTATGCAAAATATAGGAAATGTCGAGCAATAATTTGAAAGATACGAACGCTCACCATTTATATATATAAAAATTATCAACTTTGAGGCATTCCTATATAAAAATTGATTTTGTTCCGCGACAAATATTCATTGGATCTCACGTCATTTTATTTTGTTTTATTTATTGATATAAAACCAAGTTACTGGATATGGATAGACTATAAGAGATTAGGATAAAATCGGCGTGTTATGTATAATATAATTACGCGAGAGCATTCTCCCATAAGCACAATAAAGCAATAAATATAATAAAACTCTATAGGATGAATTATTCAGCCTAAGTCTTATTTAGTCTATCCATTTTGAGGCAACGGATCTGTATGGCACGCTGTTTTGCTATTTAATACTATCATAAAAATTCTACCAAATTAAATTGATACTCAAAGAAAAGAAATTATTTTATGTCTAGACATATTTATAATTCATCGAATTATTATTAAGCTATTACATAAATGAAAATGCAGAATTAAAATTATGTCTAGACAAAATATTAATTCTGGAATTATTTTATGTTATAACATAAAATTTTTTCGGAAATTAAAATTATGCACATAATTGTAATTGCCGATTTTGTATTATGTACATAATTTTAATTCTAGAATTTTTATTATGTACATAAATTTAATTTTATAATTTTTATGTACATAATTTTAATTCTTGAATTTCCATTATGTACATAATTTTAATTCTTGAATTTCTATTATGTACATAATTTTAATTCTTGAATTTTTATTATGTACATAAATTTAATTTTATAATTTTTATGTACATAATTTTAATTCTTGAATTTCCATTATGTACATAATTTTAATTCTTGAATTTCTATTATGTACATAATTTTAATTCTTGAATTTCTCTTATGTACATAATTTTAATTCTTGAATTTCAATTATGTACATAATTTTAATTCTTGAATTTCTATTATGTACATAATTTTAATTCTTAAATTTTTATTATGTACATAATTTTAATTCTTGAATTTCCATTATGTACATAATTTTAATTCTTGAATTTCAATTATGTACATAATTTTAATTCTTGAATTTCTATTATGTACATAATTTTAATTCCCGAATTTTTATGCACATAATTTTAATTCTTGAATTTTAATTATGTACATAATTTTAATTCTTAAATTTTTATGTAGATACATAATTTTAATTATTGAATTTTTATTATGTACATAATGGAAATTTAAGAATTAAAATTATGTACATATTAAAAATTCAAGAATTAAAATTATGTACATAATAAAAATTCAGGAATTAAAATTATGTACATAATGGGAATTCAAGAATTAAAATTATGTACATAATAAAAATTTAAGAATTAAAATTATGTACATAATAAAAATTCAAGAATTAAAATTATGTACATAATGGAAATTCTCAATAAATATTATGTTTTAACATAATAAAAATTTCTTTCAATTTAAAATTTTATATGAAATCTAGGATTGAAATGATAGTAGCACGTAATTCTAATTTTTAATTTTTATTATGTCATAGCATATCTTTTATTCACTGAAATTCTATTAACCATGACATAATTTTAATTCGTGAATTTTTATTATGTTGTAGCATAATTTTAATTTACTGAATTACTATGATAGCTTACATAATTTATATTTCTGCAATTATTATTATGTTACAACATAATAAAAATACATTAATATTATCTCATGACATAATAAAAATGAATTAAAATTATGTCTTGACATAAAAATAATTCGACATATAAACTGTACCTCACTCTATGTATGGCACGCCGTTTTGCTATTTATTCATAAAATTTTTATTTTGAATTAATTTTACGTGAATACATAATTTTAATTCATTTTATGACATAATAAAAATGGTTCCAAAAAACTATCTACTTCAATTTAAATCAATTACTGAATTTTTATTTTAGATTACAAAATCCTATTAATAAATAGCAAAACGGCGTGCCATAGATCTGTGACAAGTCATATTTATCAGCATCATTAGACGGGAATAATATATAAATACATAATTTAATGTTCACAGATTTGTTACCCCGTTATAAAAAAAAAATTCGTCACTCACCGACCAATGCGCAACAAGCGGAGTTATCAGCCATGTAGCCACGATGATTCTGTAACACAAAAATGAAAGATTCAAATTAAAGAGACGCTCAAAATGATCAACGATTCAAAAAATAATTTTTATGAGCGTCTAATCGCTTTTCAATCAGATTTACTAATATAATTATATATCTATTTTCCGGGAAAAATGTTTAAAAGAATAAACTTTTATAAAATTTTACATGGTTTCTCTTTCTCAAATTATTTCTAACTTATCTGCGATTGTGAGATAAAACCCGAATGTAAATAGGAAAGAACTATTAACTATTAACTATTATAATTTTAAGACGAAAAATAATACTAACTCCAAGGTTGCTCCACCGAAGCCCGATGCCTCTGCCAGGCCTCCCCCTCCTCTCAGAACGTCTGGGTTGTCAGGCCTTCTCCTCCTCCTTCTCCTCCTCCTCACCTCCCCGTCGCACCGTCGCAGGACACGCGCAGAACCATATGGCCACTGCCCAATATTCCACGATCGACAGCGAACTAACTGTAATAATACAATCGTGACACTTTATTAGACACTCCCGAGATGAAACGATCGACGTGCGTGCTACGGCGCGGCGGGCGCGGGCGCGCGCACTTCCACACCGAGCTGACCGAGCTGCTTTCTCCGCTGAACGCAGACAACTTCATACCGACGCCGCGCGGCTACCTACAACGCGAGTCGAATTAACGACCAAATTGAAACGAGCAAAACGTTTGAAAATATACGAGTCAGGCTTGCAATACAGCTCGAGCGCGTAAAATTCCGCGAGATGCGAATGCAATTAAACGGTCGACATGTATATGACCCATCACTACGCCTTGTTATTCTAAATCACTCGATTCGCGTACTCTGTTGTTCACATTAAATCCCACGATGATCTGACGATTCGCGATTATACGCTGCGTTCTCGAAACACGAAAGCAGCAGCCAAATTATAGTCGCAAATCAATGATCTATCCGAATACGTTCGAGGATCCTTTGAGAGACAATCGTCGTCCGTTAAATAAATCGCGACGAAACGTTAGTTCAGCACTCCGATCGTCTTCTCACTCTACTGTGTACGATAATAGTCCATTCATCAAAATATAAAAGAAACGGAATATTTGACGTACATTAATTCTGTATTCACCTCTCTCTCACTCCGATTCCTGTTTTCCTGTAAACCGCGGACCAGCGCTTCGTGAATCGCCGCGAACGACCAGCGCAGCGCTTCAACTTCGGCCACGTTCGTGAATCGCCGCCGCGAACCGCGCGAACGACGAAAATCAGACGGTCGCGCAAGCCCCAAACAGGGCCAAACAGGATAATCAGACGGTGACGGTTAAGGTGACTGGGCCATCAGAGCATGTCAAAGAAAAAAAACCGAATTAAAAATATGTTATAAAGAAAACCTAAATACGCTTAAATTTGCAATTTTAAGAAGATCTGACGTCTAGTTTTTGAGATATTAAATCTCAAAGTTGGCATTTTTAACATATATAGGTTTTATGGGAAATTGTGCCGAAAACATACATTTTTCGAGAATTTCACTCACTGTCTGTATAAAGAAACAAGTTCAAAAAACTGAAAATAACATTATTTGATTCTTCTAGCACTTGTTTTAAGTATAAGACAAAACGACGTTGACGTGTAATATAGCCAAAAATTCAATCAAAAGTTGATAAATTGTCGCGTTTCTTGTCGGTCTTTCGATCAGCTGTACGCGACGTGAACATGTGGCAACGCCACGCCGTGTAGTGTTTTCTTTCCACAGCACTATTCTTTTGCAAGCAAATCTCTCATTATCGAAATTGTTTGTTACCTCCTATTATTTTTCAACGTAGACACAATACATAACCTAACCTTACGCGAACACATGGCACTGATGGCATGATAGCTGCGTACAGCAAAGAGATGCAATGTCGCAACATTTCTCTTCTACGAATGTTAACTGAAGTCAAATCTTGAACTGTTTACATTTATCAGTAGATAAATTGATACTTAATCGAATAAAAAGTTACATTATAAAACCATCAGAATTACTAAAATATATTATTTTTTTATGATTTTTGCTCGCTGAAAATAACCGTCGAGCGTCAACGTGAAATGGCACCTTTCAAAGCACAGCTTTGCATATATTTGAAGCAATTTTTTGCTGCTTTGTGTATTTTTCCTTATGAAGTTCAAACACGTGGCTTTGTATATCTGTAAAGGATCTTTTTTGACTCTTTTTTCCCTTTCCTTGAGAGTTCACCTCAGTAAAGAATTCGTTAAATATCTCTTTTAGAAATCTTTAATCAATCATTCTTTACTAAAAAAAATAGAGTTCTACAAAAAATTATGTATTTATAAGGATTAATTTTAATGATAAATTTGCATAATTAGCAAGTCCAATTACTGATCGTTTAGTAAAAATAATCTACATGTTATTGGTTAAATTTTTTACAACAACACAGGGTCCCGCAAGGCCATTCTTAAGAGGAGCAACCTACAAACATAAAAATGTTTAAGTTTACAAAATACATTTACAATTATTTCTATTTACCATATTCAATTACAGGAATAGTTTATGCCACTCACAGATTCCCATTCGTTGAGATGTGGATCGTAGGCTTCCACTAGTGTGAGAAATTGTTGGCCGTCGTATCCTCCCACGGCCATAAGTCGGTCACCTAATGCGCACACACCAACTATACTCCGAGGCACGCCCATTGGCGCAACCATAGTCCACGTATCGGTTTTAGGATCATATCTATATTGTTACATCGCATTATATATAACTTGAAAGTTTTAACATATACGTAACAGCGGCTTTATACCTTTCTACACAGTCCAATATGCCAGCATTGAGATTGCTAGCTGAAGCGTCGTGACCACCTAGTGCATAAAGACAACCATTCACTACTCCTACGCCTATGTCGCCTCGTCTCTTCGACATAGGTGCGCACGGTGTCCATTTGTTCATGTGCGGATCGTAACATTCTACTGTATTTAAGCAGGAATTGATATCTCTTCCTCCTACGGCATACAATCTAAAACATCATAAAAAATTTAATATTTAATCAGATTTAAAGTTAATAAAATAATATTTATACGAAGGCACGTACTAAAAAGGAAATTAAAATGATTGAAAACAGATATGACATATAAATTTAATAATTTATTCGTAAAGACTTACTTATCATTTAACACAGCTACACCGACTCCAAATCTTCGTACGGACATATGACATATTGAACTCCACTGACCTGTTCCCTGATCCCATTTCTCTACCGCATTAAGATAACAATAACCGTTGTAACCACCAACAGCATATAAAAGTCCACCTAAGACTGCCACTCCTGAGAAAGAATATTATAACGTATTTGCTAGGGTTTGATTATGAATAAATGAAATAAATTGCACATTAATTTTGCAAATTCTCATGCATTTGCACATACCGAATCCTTCTCGAGGAACATTCATAGGTGGTAAAGTGCTCCACGTAAGAGTGGAGAAATCGAAGCATTCTACTGTGTTCAATATATTAAATTCGTCTCTACCGCCCGCGAAAATCAATTTTTTATCGACTACTACTGCGGCAAAATTTAATCTTCTACTGCTCATAGCTGCTAAAGATCTCCAGGCATTATCGCGTAATGAAAATGCATCTATAGATGTTGCACCTAGAAAGTACGTTGCAAATTATTTCGCTTGGAAAAAGTAAAATAGTGCGACAATATTGGCATAATATATATTTTTTACATTAATCGTGATCAATTAATTATCAGTTATGCGATTAATATTAAATAATTCATTTTGGATATAATAAATTACCTTCATTATTTCTGTACATGACAGACCCTCCGACAGCTAACAACGTACCCACAGTAGCTTTTCTGGGTTTCGTTCTGCCTGTTTGAAGCAAAGGTCTTCGCTCAGGCAGCAAATGATACATCAATGCTTCCATTATTAATTCCTGCGCCATTTTTTGGTCTTTGAACATTTCGTTACTCTCAATATTGTCAGCTATAAACTGTTTTGATTTATTAGTTGAGCTAATGCACAAGCTCTGTTGAGTGAAAAAATTGAGCTGTCGATGAACTTACCGCGGGTGATAGCAATGGTAATTTGACTACACCTAATAATTTACTGGCATCTTTGCTCCTGTTTTCTGAATCGTGTTCCAGCCAAGTCACTAGAGCCTGAAATAATAATAAAACAATAACGATTCTATTTATTCCGTGTCTCAGCTTAGGTATTTTAATTGCATTTGTATAAAATATTTGCTTAAGCAATTATAGAAATACATAGATATTTGTATATTTATGATCAATAGTATAGCTATGATAGTATATTAATAGTATATTAAATATATATAAAAACTTATCGCTATGATAACACATCTCCTTCTTAATATTTCATATAAATTGGTTCGCTCAACAAACAGTTGTCCTACATGAAAGATAGTTTCTTCCGAGGGAACATTAAGATCCTCAGATTCAAGTAACTTCGCAACTTCATCGGCAGATAGCAGTAAGAATTCTTGATTTTGTGTAACTTCCATGAAATGTTTGGTAGTGTATGCGTGTGCGTATTCAACCAATTCCAAACAACCATGCGTATCGGCGAACATCCGTATGCCCAGACAGTTGCTTGGGTGAAGTTGTTTGACGAGAAACTGACAGCACGCTTTAATAACTGGATTCAATTGTAACAAACATGCTGTTACAAGTAGAGTCTCTACGCTATCTTCCTGTAATTCTATGCGACCTGCAAGTATACAAAAGAACACGTTATTAAGAATTGACAAGAAATCCAGAAATTAACAAGAACGGCTTAAAAAATATCTGCAAATGCCTTTATTGTAACGTTTATTCGTGAAATGTTTTCTTACATGAAACCTATCTTCTCAAGCAGAATTACCTGTATAACAATAAAGAACCAAAGCCCATAAAGCATCTCCATCAACATCCATTAATTCTATTTCATTTTGTGCCGACTCTCGCAAAGAGCTTGTGAACATGGCAGCAAAATATTCAGAGCCAGCACTGAGTACTAATCGATGAGCTGGGACACGCTTATTTCCTAAGAAAAAGCACGGAACAGAGAAAAAAATATGAGAAATGATCGAAATGTCACAAGTTCATCAAGTGCGAAGAATATTTTCAATATATGTTGTGTACAAAATATACTCTCTCTTCAATTTTTACTGGTTAAAAAAAATTTGAATAACAACTTTTAACAATAAAAAGAATTTCTCTTTGAATCTCTTGATTATAAATAAAAATATACATAAAATTATATTAGAAAATGCACATTTTATGTAAACATATTGGTATAAAATAATAACTCTCCTCGTTTTTATTAATTAAAACATTTGATTAACCATTATCATCTGAATCATTACAAGTTCAATTGACAGTTAACACATAGGTGTCTTGTTATCAAAACAAAAAGCATCCCGGAGCCCGGTAAAGGGCGGGTACACTCACCCGCGATCAGCGTGACGTCTGTCAGCTGTTGCTTGTGCAGATAACTCTCCATAATTCGGAGGCTACTTTCCGCGTGGTTCGGCGAGATGGACACGCATGACATTGTGGGCACTACTTCAAAAGCTGTTCGCTTTGGATGCAAGATTGAATCAAAAGATTGCGTATACCTAAGGTGGTTTGGCCATCAAAGCATGTCAAAGAAAAAAATCTGAATTAAAAGTATGTTACAAAGAAAACCTAAATACACTTAAATTTACAATTTTGAACAGATTTGACGTCTAGTTTTTGAGATATTGAATCTCAAAATTGGCATTTTTAACGTATTAATATTTGGTTTTTTAACGTATAATATTTCGATCTGAGGAAGAAACGATTTACAGAAAGTACTTAATACTTAATTCAAATAAAGAATAGTAACGCGAGTTTTCGCGCGGTCGGCTCTTTGCTCGCTTGTTTCTTTATTCCGAACGTGAATTATAGAACTTCTCGGAATGAATTTCAATCGGAATTGTTTAGTTATACCCAATTCTCTTTTTGCGCGGTAGATATCCCTTATAGAAATTTAATACTGTAAGTGATTTTTTGGCTACTAATTAATCACTTAAAAGCACTATTAAAAGCACTGTTAAGAGTGTTTTTAATAGCGCTTTTAAATGATTAATCACTAGCCAAAAAATCACTTACAGTATTAAATTTCTAAAAGAAATGTTCCGCGTAAAAAGAAATTGCGTTTGCAAAAAAAAGCGTTATTTCGAAAACCGTGACTGATTGTGAGTTTGAACAGAATAAAGACCAACGACGTATAAATAATATAATCGAATCGTGATTGACAATGACAATCCAGCTGTTGAAATATGATTGAAAAATATAAATTGTCTAGGGTATCACTCGCTCTTTTAACATAATAATATAAGAAAAATTTTTATTAATTTATTGTAAGAAAATAAAATTTAAGAACACATATTGTTAAGAACAAGCTCACGCAGAAGCCTGGCCTCTAGATTTATTGAATAGGAAATTACACTCTACTCGTGATGTCGTATGCAAAAAAATTGTGTATTTTTAATTTAACTTTTATTCCATTAAGATAGTCTCATAATAGATACATAAGTGGCATAATAAAGTATTGTACATATAATAATCAGCTGCATAAAATACAAAGAAAAAGAATAATCATTAGAGAATAATCCTTTCTTGTGGAGAATTTAATCTTGTAATCAAGTATTAAATAAAAGTCTTCTGAGGAAAATAGGTATCAAATATGCCTGTTTCTCGAGAATGTTGATAGTCAAATGCATTCCAGAATTAAACTATCTCTGAGAAAGGACCATTCATGTTTCATGTTAAACACTTTTTACAAAACTTGAAGTACACATAAATAGCAACAAATATAAAAGAAATAATCATAAATAAAGGAATGTGTCAATTAGCTAATAATCAGAAAATAATCTTTCTAAATAAAGTAATTAAAAAATATAAATTATTTCATATACAGAAATTAAGTGGTCTTTATGTGCTAATTATGTGCTCTATTCACGATTTTTGTGCTCGAGCGGTTTCGTTGAAAATCGCAATTGAAAGTGGGGGTGCTGGCTTAACGTAAGCTAGCACCCCCACTTATTAAAATTACATATAAAATAAAAAACTCAATATGCTAGAATTATGTGCTTTCAAATGCCTCAAACGAAATTAGTCTATCTGTAATAGTTTAAAAGATGTACACAAAAAAAGATCTATATACTACTGATATATAAGAGTAATAAGTAAGTATCAGTTAAAATACAGAAAGCAAAATAATTCTTGTTTTAAAATGTTTCTCGATTAATGTGTTCTCGAAATATGCACAATGAAATTTTCGTGCTCATCCCATACGTACAAGAGTAAAGTACCAGTTAAAATACAGATAGCAATTTGGTTTTAGTCTTAAAATGTTCCTTAATTTATGTGCTTTCAAAATATGTAGAATAAAAGTTTTGTGCTTATCTCCTTCAACCGACAAACCTCCTTGAAAGTGAGCACCCCATAAGTACAAGAGTAAAGTACCAGTTCATAGATAGCAAATTGGTTTTAGTCTTAAAATGTTCCTTAATTTATGTGCTTTCAAAATATGTAAAATAAAAGTTTTGTGCTTATCCCCTTCAGCCAACAAACCTCCTTGAAAGTGAGTACCCCATGTGTACAAGAGTAAAAGTACCAGTTAAAATACAGATAGCGAATTGGTTTTAGTCTTACAATGTTCCTTAATTTATGTGCTTTCAAAATATATAGAATAAAAGTTTTGTACTTATCCCCTTCAGCCGACAAACCGCCTTGAAAGTGAGCACTTCATACGTACAAGAGTCAGTAATTTAATCGTACCTCGTGTAGATCTCAATAAGGATGTCCTCTTTCTGGGTTGTAATGGCCGCTCTTTCCCTTCGAGCAATATCTGAAGCTGTAATGGCGGAAGCTTCCCTTGTCCTTGACAGTATTGTGCGTTACATAAGACAAAGATTTAAGGCATAATAAAACACTGCCAAGACAGCCATTCTGCTTTATAGGCCCTTAGTTTCTAAATGACTATAAAGTTCCATTCTACAATAGTCGTAAGAGTAGATATAAGACGCGTAATGCAGTAAGAATAATCGATTGTATTTGGTCAACTTTTACTGCTGTTTGCTAGTAATGCTCTTATACCGCGCATACATATACTTTTACAGTTATTGTACTACAATAATGAGTTTAAGATTTTCCGAAATGTATTTTTTATTTTACTCAATGTATCTTTTATCTCATTTTCCGATACACGTAATAACATGTTCCACCACGTGGTACTGTGTTTCACACGGTAGAAGAACATACGGCATACACACGTTCACGTGCACCAAAAAAAAATTGCAAAATTTGAATTTGCTACACTTACGCTTACGCATTTAGATGACTAAAATTTTTCAAAATGTATTTTTTTATTTATTATTTAATGTATCTTTTATCTCATTGTTTGATACAGGTTATAGCGATCTAACGATAAATTGCACAAAAGATCACACAACAGTGAATAAAAAAAATTAATTATATCTACCGAAAATATAATTCGGAACTGAATCAAAAAATTAATCAGTAAAACTAATTTCTATCGATTTTCATACTACTTACTGTTTATCAACAAAGCAGTTTCGATTTTTTCCGTATAGAATGAAAAAAATCATGAACGAAAATAAATGTTGGAACACGTGGTGAGCACATACTATTGCATACTATTTCTCACAAAACATATACTAAGGCCGGTATTCATAATCAGATCTTATTTCAAGACCTTCTATGCTGCGTTCCCACTATACGCGTCGCGCATCACGTCACGACGTCGCGTCATGAGTTATCCAATCAAAACGTTTCATTTTATGACGTCATTTCCGATGCGAGATCTTGTCGAAAATGACGTCATAAAATGAAACGTTTTGATTGGATAACTCATGACGCGGCGTGACGCGCGACGCGTATAGTGGGAACGCAGCATTGTAATATCTTAAGATGCTAATACGGCTCTGTGATTGGTTCATAACATCTTAAAATCGTACTTAATACGATCTTAAATATAAGATCCGACTATGAATACCGGCCTAAGGGATGACGAAAATCCATTATTCAGCATAGAAAGTATGCTCGCGATTAAACAGAAAACAGCGATCATTTTTGGATAAATGAGAACACGGTATTTTTTAACGCATTACATTGCAATGCATGTGTGTGTGTGTGTGTGTGTGTGTGTGTGTGTGTGTGTGTGTGTGTGTGTGAATACTTCAGGGTCATGTTCCAAAACTCACTCTGGGTAACTAAAATCTATAGTTTACGTCACGTACATACACTATAGCATTTTAGTTAACTAGAATAAGTTTTGGATGAATAAGTTTTCATGACCCAGAGATTGAATTTAAGGTCAAAATAAGAAAAAAAATACATCAATATAGGCTTTATTTTAAATAAACTGTAATGCTAGGTCTATAATGCGAGTTGTAAAGTCGTGAGTCCGTAAGAATTGACCAATCACAGTCGATTATTTTCCTCAAACTCGATTGTGATTGGTCAATTCTTACGACTCACGACTTTACGACTCGCATTGTAGATCTAGCAAAGACCATTGCACGTAACAAGATTTTAAGTTATAATCGTAAGGCCGTAAGAAAATAGACCAATCACACTCGATTATTCTTCGAGCTCAAGGAGAATAATCGACTGTGATTGGTCTATTTTCTTACGGCCTTACGATTATGACTAAAACTTTGTTACGTCCAATGGCTTTAACAAATTCAAAATAATCATAATATATCTGTATAAAATATTTGCACTCGTACATTAATATATCTATATGTTATATATTATTATCAGACTAAGGCCCGGTTTCACCAACGTGATTTAACCTAATCGGTCGATTAAACTCACTCTTCATCTCTTTCCAACTGTTCCCTTAGAAAGAGACGAAGAGTGAGTTTAATCGACCGATTAGGTTAAATCACGTTGGTGAAACCGGGCCTAAAACTTTGTTACGTGCAATGGCCTTTATGCCCGGTGTCCACGATGCAAGAACTGTGTCCAAGTTTCGGTTTAAGCCAATGAAACTGCTACTTTTCTGTAAGAGCTGCAAGTTGATTGGCTTAAATCGAAACTTGGACACAGTTCTTGCATCGTGGACACCGGGCTTTAGATTTTAGATTGGCAACAAATGACGCGACCCGCGCGCACGCACAGTGGAAACTCAGCCTAAGTACATATGTGGCGCGTAGTGGCGTAGTCCCGTCGGCTTTTGGCTTTCTACGTTTTTTTAGTTCTCGTCTCGTCTCGTCCAGTCTCGTCAATCTCGTCATATACCGTAAATTTACGCCACAGTACACTCAGTACAGTGTCCGGCGGCCCCGGCGGCTACTTCAGCACGTTCCAACGTTTTTGGGATCGCTCCGAGCTCCGATCGCTCATAAACTTCTGTAGAATCGCTACACGGGAAACATGGCGCTTATTTCCACAAGGGCGATTTTTAGTCCCGGTAAGAACAAAATATCAAACACGAGGACGTGTCCACGCTGACGATAGCGACAGAATTTTAAAGCGAATCTTCGTCGATCGTTCTGTGCATGGCCCTGCTGTCGAAACCTCTCCGACCGATTATCGAATGTGATCGTGTCGCAGGGAAAATAGGGTTAGGTGCGGATATTTGCAAAGTGCGTTTTAGTCACGCAAATTTATCTTTTTGTTTCAGTGTTGAGGCAGACTCTCAAGCAGATTATCTTCGCGAAGCAACTGACGAAATGCGTAAGCAGACGGTTGTCAACGATCTATTAATCGCCCCTGGGAGTTGTGCCGATAACGATCCGTCGTGGATTACGATAGTTGCATGAAAAACATTTAAATTGTCAAATGTGAAAACTTGCTCGTAAATGCGCGTCGCTTTGATCTTTTAATAAAAGTCGTGATATTTTTATGCCATGATATTTAGGTTGCGTTCGGGAAGCGTGCTGTTAGCGCTATTTGTTTATTTTCTATCCTTGTTCTACACTTGATGAGCGATAAAGATAGAATGACGCAATAGCGCTAATAGCGCGCTCCCCGAACGCAGCCATATACACGTGGTTTTACTGATTTTTTAAATTTATATTCTTATTAATTTACTATTTTTAATTAACAGTTTTATTTTTTTTTATTTTTAAAACTTTAAAAACATTTTTAATTAATATTGTCATATTGTTGCTATTGCAAATATTAGGTACTTTAATTATATATAATGATTTTTTTTAGCAACGTTGTCAATTGAACAATCAGCTGTTTCTTCCGACTGTTACCAGTCAAAGATTCTATGCGACAGAGAAGAAGGTGTTCAGCCGTGATAAGCCGCATTGCAACATAGGAACTATTGGTCATGTGGATCATGGCAAAACTACTCTGACAGCAGCTATTACCAAAGGTATATGTTTTGTTTACAGGATGATTGACTGCCTTGTAAAGAAGAGAGAACTGATTGATTACTTTGAACTAACGAAAAATCTTGTTGTAAACAGTATTGTCTGAGAAGCAATTAGCGAAAGCTAAGGGATACAGTGAGATTGACAATGCTCCTGAGGAGAAGGCCCGTGGCATTACTATTAATGTCGCGCACATTGAATATCAGACGGAAGGTCGTCATTATGGACACACGGATTGCCCGGGTCATGCCGATTACATCAAAAACATGATCACAGGAACAGCTCAGATGGATGGTGCCATACTGGTCGTCGCCGCCACGGATGGCACCATGCCACAGACTAGAGAACACTTGCTTCTTGCTAAACAGATTGGTATTAAGCACATCGTTGTATTTATTAATAAGGTATCTATTAATATATGATACGAGCGAAAGACACTTTGAGAGAATAACCAATGTGGTATTAAAATTGTATGCAATATTTTTAAGGTCGATGCTGCTGATTCAGAAATGGTAGATTTGGTAGAGATGGAAGTACGAGAGTTGCTTTCCGAGATGGGTTATGACGGCGATAATGTTCCAATAGCGAAAGGCAGTGCACTCTGTGCGCTCGAAGGAAAGGAGCCCGAAATTGGTGCACAGGCTGTCTTGCAGTTATTGGATTTGGTAGATAAACATATTCCAACTCCCGTGAGAGAACTGGATAAACCCTTTCTACTTCCGGTAGAAAACGTATATTCTATCCCTGGTAGAGGTACCGTGGTTACCGGTAGGCTAGAGCGCGGAAGACTGAAGAAGGGAACGGAATGCGAGTTTATTGGCTACAATAAAACTTTTAAAAGCACAGTCACGGGTATAGAGATGTTCCATCAAATATTGGAGGAGGCCCAAGCCGGCGATCAACTCGGTGCTCTAGTAAGAGGTTTAAAGAGAGACGAATTAAGAAGAGGCCTGATAATGTGCAAACCTGGCTCTATGAAGGCACACGATCATGTAGAAGCGCAAGTGTACATGTTGACCAAGGAAGAAGGTGGCAGGAAAAAACCGATTGCAAATATGACACAATTGCAAATGTTCTGTAGAACGTGGGATGTTGCAGCGCAGTGTACGATAGTGGGAAAGGATTTGGCCATGCCGGGAGAAGACAGCACGTAAGACATTCGATTTGTTTTTTAAGATTTTTATTCATTTTTTTAAATATTTATTTTTGTACACTCACTGCATTTTTTTTATACTGCAGATTAATATTAAAATTGATAAGACCAATGGTATTGGAAAAGGGACAACGTTTTACATTGCGAGACGGAATGGTAACTCTAGGAACCGGCGTAGTTACTAACACCCTGAAACCGCTTACGGATAATGAGCGACACGAGCTTCTCGAGGGCAAGAAGGCGCTACTGAAGAAGCAAAAAAAAGTACAGCAAAATTAGTAGACTCGATATAAACGTTTGTTATGGAATGAAGCAGAATTGTGCTATGTAATAAAGAAAATATAAGTTAGCCCAGACGGTCGGATCTCAGTCAAAACTTTCAAATTAATGTTTATCCGAAATATCCGACATTCCTTTGAAACGAAAACTTGATAGGTGCGCAAGATACGACACTGGCATAGATTATATAATGATGAATACATAATTTGAATATGTATTGAAAAAGCGCATTTTTATCATTATATTACAAAATTGTGAATCATGATTTGATTCATTAACAAAAAACAAGTATGATTGTGTCGACCTAGATATTGATATGTTTATCAAGTATTTCTTTCATTCCTTCCTCAATTCTCACGTATCTAAGTACATTAAGCTATATGTATTGTACAAGTAAAATTTAAATAAACAATACGTTAATAAAACGGTGTTGTACGGTGATTAACACGAAGGCATTGAGCATGTGAATGCATTGTAGCTTTAAAAACAGTTTGATAATTTATTAAAGTTCCTACATCAGCTGATACAATCTGTTTCGAATCCAACTAAATATTGCGGGTAAGGTATTTTTTTTTTCTCAAAGAAAGAATCTTCGATTTCTATGATGTACGAGTGCGCGATACAACCAAGGAGCACCCGCGTAATAGGCCTTACTCTCTGTAAAGGCCATTCCCAGTGTTAAATAAACTAAAGATCTTCGTCGTCTTCTGGTAAAGCTGTTTCTTGAGCTTCCTTGAGATCTTTCTCGATTTGTTGCTGCCATTGTGGATCCATAGTGACCTCCGGCGGCAGCAGCGCAGGCATAGCGACGAATTCCAGGTTTGGATCTCCAATCAACTTGCGTGCCAACCACAGAAAGGGCTTCTCAAAGTTGTAATTACTCTTCGCGCTAATATCGTAGTACTGCAACAAAAAAAAAGATTGATTGTAAATTATTGTAAATTATATACAATATCAATAATAGAAAGTACTTTCAGATTAGAGGGACAGTGTAATGTCTTCACTTTATACAGATCACTGAATCATCATTAAGAAATTGTAAAAAAAAAAGAAAGAATAAAAAGACAAATTTGAAGGATACATATAGTTAATAATATTATAGCATATAAAAATACCTGTAGATTCTTCTTTCTATGGAACACGATGCTCTTGGCCTTAACTTTTCTGTCCTTGATGTCGACTTTGTTACCGCAAAGAACAATCGGGATGTTTTCGCAGACGCGGACCAGATCTCTGTGCCAGTTGGGTACATTTTTGTACGTCACCCTGGATGTAACGTCAAACATGATAACGGCGCACTGTCCCTGAATGTAGTAGCCATCGCGAAGGCCGCCGAACTTCTCCTGGCCGGCCGTGTCCCAGACGTTGAAGCGGATCGGTCCGCGATTGGTGTGGAAGATCAGCGGGTGGACCTCGACACCCAGAGTGGCGACGTACTTTTTCTCGAATTCGCCGGTCAAGTGCCGTTTGACGAAGGTGGTCTTGCCAGTACCGCCGTCACCGACCAGCACGCACTTGAAGGTGGGCATATCGGGTTCGTTTGCCATTTTAATCGTTGGTTCTTTTCAGTCACGGTCGAGGTCGGGAACACACGGTTCTGCAAAGGGAGAAAACGACATTAGATACCTGGGTATGTTAGCCACGCGGCTACACGAGCGAAGCAACGTGCGCGCGGCACGGGGGGGAGGTGCGCTTCAGACGCGGAGGATGCCTCGTGGAGCACCTCCGCGGGCACACTCACGCGGGAACGCCTGAGGGGGGATCGATCACGGCTGTCAGGACGGCGAGGCGGGACGCGGTCCGAGAGGGAGACCGACCAGGGACGTCGTCGATCGAACTTGCTGGAAAACCGCGCGATCACGCGTTCGAAACGTGACCGTGAAAGGATTCGGTCGCGCGACCGGGGGAGGGCCGCCGGCGCCGGCGGCGACGATACGCTCGACGAGCGGCTCGCGCTGGCGGTCGAATCGGCGGCCGTGAGAATCGGAGGGAAAAGCGAGTCGTGATATCGAGGACCGGTGCGTCCACCGGCGGGGAATGGCGCCCGTCGTGCTGCTGCCCGCGAAGCCGGGATTTCTCGCTCCGATCCGCTTCGGCGGCCGGCGGCTGCTAGCGGCGCGATTTTTCCGCGCGCGTGACAATCGCGGTCGCCCGGCAATCGTTGCCGCGTCGCCGCACTCACGTACCTGCTCGAACGGCGCGTGTACGAAATTTCCCGGGTACGCGGTGACGCACGTGAAAATGAACGTTAACACTCACCGTGCCGTACAGTCGGTATGGTTCACAATGGCGTTCCTCTGGGCGGTCGAATGGAGGCGATGCCACCTCGCCGATTCGCCGAGTCGAAGGGGCGCGGGGATGTGCGTCCGCGGGATCGAGATCGACGGGAAAAAATCGAATTCGATTTTTCGCGTGTGTCTTTTTTCTCGGCGGGACGCGACCGCGTGCGACGACGAGTGGCGACGAGATCAACGAGATGCTCGGTTGACGCGAACTCGGGACGGGCCACCGGAAATACGCGCCGTCAGCGACATCTGCACTCGGCGCGCCATGCGGCTGCTTTCCCCCGCCCTCACCCATCAGGCGAACGTGTGCAGGTATAGTGCAGTTGCGCGAAAAACGCGGTGCACGCAGAGTAGCGATTCTTCGGATTCTCGAGCTCTCGTCTCGTGGCGGCAAATGTTCAAAGGAACTCGCTCCGGTCGAGGATCAGTAACCGATTTCGGTCGCGCGCCAATTTACGAAACTTGACGTTTCCAAAAGCAGAAACGCCGAATTTAATTGAAAATTGATTAATTTTAAGCGTGAAATGTGAGGAGAGAAAGGAATTGTTTTGTCGGGATAAAGTCGACAAGTTTCGTGAAAAAACTTTGGACTATAGATTTTTTTTGTTTTTATATTTGATCTGTTTGAAGTATAGAACAGTGTATGTGTTGAGAACGAGCTAATTAATCATAGTTAACTATTTTATTTCTAAATTATTTACAGCTACGAAAAAAATATTTATTATGTTTGTGTGCATATTATATGATGAATAAGCGATTTATACAAACATTTTGAAAGTATTTTCAAGGATTTTTTTTCATTCGTAATTGTTTGGCAACGTTGGAATTAGGTGATAAAATCTTAATACAGTTACATAAGATTTCAGATTTAATTAAATTTAGACTGATGAGCTGTGGAACATAGATAAAATATTTGTTGAATTGATAAAATATAATTTATTTTAATATTTACATTACATATATAAATATACATATTGGCTGCGTTTGCTTTCGACGCTTTCGCGCGGAAAGTATCATTCTATCTTTCTTCAACATATAATGAGCAATAAAGATAGAATGACGGTTTTTTTTCAGCACGACAGCGCGTCCAAAGTAAACGCAGCCGTTATACATTAATTAAATATTGGAATTAAAATGGTAAAATAGCGACAGAGGACAAATCACTATAAAATGCGCGTCAGTTTCCACAGCTACACACTTAAAAAATTTGAAATTGATTTTGAATTTTTATTTTATTTATTACAATTATGTATAATTCTAATTATATGCATCTCTCCTATAATAGATATATGTATAATTTTATGAATCCAGTTTTGCTTATTTTCTATCGTAAAGATAAGTAATACGTTGCATAATCTTATTATTAATTATTCGTCTCAATATACATATTTAACTTGGAAGACCTCATAATTTAAGTGCAAATGTTTTTATGTCCTTATATATATATATAACTTTTAATACTATTTAATTCTTTATAAATTACACTGAAGATGATCTGAACACAGATCGAAACATTTGTGATGTGAATAATAATTTGTATTAATTAAATTATTATATTATAAAATGCAAAAGGGATTGGCGCTTATCGCCGAACGTAACGAGTATAAATATGACGTAAGGGCCCAGAAATTCTAGTCGTGTCCCTGTCCTCTCGTATTCCTCGCCGCACACACGCCACGCACGGGCGATGACGGTGCGCGGGGCGCCGCGTCGCGCGGCGTCCGCACCTGCGAGACGAAGTTGACGTCATCGGCGCGTGCGCGCCGCGTCGGGACGGCACTGCAGAAGCAGGCGAGTTCGCGAGTGTATCGATTTTACGATCGTGCCTCTCTCGCGGTGCCAGTGCGTTCGTCGTTTCCTTTAGTTTTTTAGTGGACGTGCACGTCGTACATGGATAAAACCGTGAATGGGATTACCCGCTAGACACGCCGCTCCGTACACCGCTTGCTGACTCGCAACTCCTCGTCACCCTTCATCATGACCAAGGATAGATTAGCGGCCCTCGTCGCGGTGAGTGAATCCGGTCGAGACTACTCTACTCTTGCTAGTTCGTCGCTCTCTATCTCTCTCTCTCTATCTCCCTCTCTCCGCGTACATGTAATGTACACGATGCCTCTGGTGCACCAGATAACCGGAGCTACACCGTCGACATACGCGTCACGCGCGTCATCCTCGTCGTCGCCGTTATCGCCGCCGTCGATGCACGCGTAACTCACGCCCTAGCGCGTGTGACTCTTACGGTGCGTGTCACTCGGCGGCGGCACCGGGCACGGTGCTCCGGTCTCCCGTCGCGGTCGCGCGGCCAAGAGAGTAGAGAAACACGGCTCCGTCGGCTAAAAGGCGTAACCGCGAGACGGAAAGCCGGCGGATGACAGACGGTGAACGTCCGCTCGCCTCGGTCCGCCTCGGCGTCCAAGCTGACAGGTGTTCGCGAGGCACGCACTCTCGCCGAAAGAGAACGTATTCTCACCGGCGCGCGCGGCCGTGCCGCCGCCGAGACCGGGATCGGCGTCTGCCTCGCCGTAGGTTCGCCCCGGATGTTGTAGACGCGCGAGGATGACGTCTACGTTCATTCACGGCCGCCGCGTTACGATCGGCGTGGCATCCTCCCGGGAGCCAACTGGACCGCGACCGACGATTTTTTTGTTGTTGTAATTTTCGTGATTTTACCGGAGCACGCGATCGCTTTGTAACCCCGTCGATCTTTTCTTTTTCTCGTAATTTCGTGGAATTGATCGTCGGTTTGATTTTCAAGAGGCTCGTACGTTTGCAGTGCATTCGAAAGTCGAATTCATTGAATCCGCGCACATCCACACGGTCGGTTTAAATCCCCGGCTGGCAATCGCGCGTCTATTGAAGAGCTCTCCCATATGATGTTTCAATGAAAACCGCGTTATCTCGACTCGCTGCAGCGTGTGTTTCGAAATGACGAGCCTCGTGTCGAAATATTCGCGACGGCACCTCTTCGACGGTGATTATTTTACAATTTATTTCGTGGAAGAAGAATGTCGAAAGTGTACGGGGCGAAAAATTCTCGCGCCGTTCCATATTATTCCGTCAGTCGACGGCCTCAATGGATTAACGCGGCGGGCATCGTTCCAAGCTGAAACGAACATCGCGTCCGCGTATGAAAAGATTAATCGTGGCCACGGTGCCGTTGGTACAATGCAACGAAATTCGTCACATAAATGCGGCGCGATTGGCAGATTGCACTTGTCGCGAATATTCGGGCGCATTGTCACGGTACAACTGTGGCCATTGTGCCCCGGAGGCCGGCTTCGAAATTCGCGCAAGATTCACGCTTTAATTGATAACGGTAACGCTCTATCGTTGTGCCGAGCCACGACCTGTCAATGCGGTATATCGATGACGACACCGAATACGCGACGAGCTCCTGTTACTCCTCCGTGTTCTTCCTGAAAGCAGGAAACGTATCGATTGATTGAATCAAAATATGACTGCCCGATATCGGACAAAGATATTCGCGAAACGTTATTAACATCACTGATGAATGAACGGAAATGGACAGTGACGTAAATTATTGCGATATCTTGACTCGAAGACCTTGAGAGAGTTGTTCTCGTCGAATTTTTTTAGTTCGTCGTGTCACTCGTGTCGTCGGGTCATTTGAAGAAATACCTATTGTCAAATATATAATGCAAAACGAAATTGAATATTCTCATTATTATTGTAATTTATCTTATAAGACTTTCAGTTGTATCCCTGGACAAATTTGTGTCTATAATATAGTACATATAATATTATTATTTCTAAAGAAACGGTATAGAATGTTTTAAGCCAACAGCTTTATTCGTTAGTTTACATTTTACATCGTATGCAGTAAGCAACAATGGTAAAATATAACGCGGGAGAGAGAGAGCGAGAGAACGCGGAAATTATTCGACCGACTTTTCTTTTTGTTCTTTATTCTCAATTAATGCCGTCTGGTTCTCTGACTCGCGAAGAAGGATGCATGACACGCATCGAGTATCATGCTAGCTGATACTCGATGATGACTCATTAGTCGGTGGCATTCGTGGAAAGCACGTATGGGCGTAAAATCTGACCGACGTTACCATCCAGCGGATTTCCTTGTTTCTGTCATCATTAGCTATTGTTAACTCCCGTTGTCATCACAGCAACCATTCGTTATTATTACCGAATGTTTTTTGAATCTTTATCCTTACGGTGTAATCTAAAATCGATATCCATATATACGCATCAGTCTATACCTACTTTGAAATTTAATGTTGTAATTACTTTTAAAATGAGCAGTTTCTTCTATAGTAGAATATGTGATAGACTACAATGCGTTCAAAATTTTTAATCCTGATGCTTTTTTTTACATTGTTTGATTTTTTTATTGAAGATGCTCGACGTGTATAGTACATGCGTTTAGGGTGTATTTAATTTAAAAGAAATTAAAGTAATTGTAATGTAACGTATACCACGAAATACGATGAAACGAGTCCCAAAGGCAAATAATAAGGAATATCAAAATTTTTAAACGTACAGAGAAGAAAAGGAATATTCTTGATTTGAAAATATCTGTAGTTTCAACGTGGAAATCTTGAAATAAGATTATTGTGTTAAACGAAGAAAATTTGTTTGAATAAAATCATTTTACATGGTTCAATCGAGAAAAAGAAGTTGAAAAAGTTGAAATTTTTACAAGAAGATTATAAATCATAGATTATTAAAATATTAGGCTCGTTTTATGCAAAGCAATATGAGAGAATATTGGGCCAACGATACGAGCTTATAATACAAGATATCGTATACTAATTACTAATTACATACCTAACTTATTCATAATTAGAATCGATATAAAGGAGACGCGCGCGATTTTACTAACGATAACTCTTCTTTAGTACTAAATTAAAGTTTGCGAAAATAACAATTATTCGTAACTGAAGATTGTTGCGTATACGTGTATAACTTTTGATTCAAAGTTTTAAACTTCTTTTTTTTCTGTGTACTCTTCAAATTGAGAATAACCATCAGAACGACATGTCCGTTCTCCATCTGTAGATTGTATTAGATAAATCGCACTCTCACAGTCCTCGGCCTATACCATCCGCTTTTGGCTCGTATTTATTTATTTCTCTCATTTTCAATAATTGATTAAATTTTCAATATAGTCTCCGAGTTATATTCCAGCGTAAGATATGAATTGTATTTTGAAATGGAAAAAATTTAAATTTGCATCTCACTCACAGCGCGCGGCTATTATCGTCGGCGACGTCTCGACGACGCCGCCGCTCCGCATAAGAAATGTAAAAAATGCGAGCATCTTTTATAAATAACCGAGATTCCTTTACGAGGAGATAGAGCGAGAGCACGTATCTCGCGAAGACATTTTTCCGCGCGCGGTATGAGATAATTCTTTCTCGAAAATGATCGTGAGTTTTTATTACAATTGTGATTCGTGTGTGTCACGTCGCCGTCGATATCTATGTCATGACCTTTTATGTTCGCTATCAAGACTTCTGACACATTGCCGGTTGCAACACGACTCTCACCTACGAAATTCTCTTCTTTCTTTCGAAATATATCGTTTCGTATCTGACATCTATCCGTATCTTTATATAGACTTAAGATTATATAAAATGTTCGAAAAATTTATCTTTTATTGTAATATTTTTACGTAGAAATTTCAAATTTATTTTTAATTTACTCTTGATCTTTAAACCATTCTTTCGCATTTTTTTCTCAACTGTTGAAATGAACAAATAGTAGGACACGCTATGTATGAGCCAGACTAGAGTCTTTCTAATCATCAGAGTTTGGCCAACTTGTAGTTCTTGCAAAATTCTGCGAGAGAGAAGGATATACAATCACTATATCGCTTTCTCTTTCTTTCTATCTATTTTTTTGTCTCTTTTCTATCTCTTTTTCTTTCTGTTTCCCTTGTTTTTGTCAAGAAATGGCGAACCAATCAAAAGTTGCTACCGCCGTATGTCGGGACTCTGATTAGAGGGACTCTAAGCCAGGCCAATCCTAATTGTGTTAAATACTATTATAGACCTTTTTAGTTGCAATTAATAATGAACTTGTGAAATTTCACGACGCGTTTTTTAAGAGTCAGCAGCAGGTACTATGTGCGTGACGTTTTTTTTTAGCGCGTTAATCGCATTTTCCGCGTCGCGAGACACGTTTCGTCCTTTCGGCAAGGACAATTCATTCTTCAGCTTTTTCCTTGACCCGATAACGCGCATTCACTCTCTTGACGATTTCACTCGTACACGTGAAGGTTATCCCTACTACAGGCTTGCAGTTTACATAACGATTCTGGTGCTAATCACTTCAAATCGCTTCACGCCTTCGGCTATACATTCTTTACGTTCGAAAACAAACGCGGTGAATTGTTCGCTTAAAAATCGACACTCTTTTGGAGAAAAAGCTCAATTTTATCAAATGATTCATGAATAGTCTTCCCCCTGAGACATTGTCGTACATAAACATCCAAGTAATGGTATGTTTATGTAGAACATAATGACATTGTGTGCTACATAAACATACCTGCAGTAGGTAAAATAATGTGTTAAGAATCCGATTGTAATTTCGATAAAATTTTCGACCGGCTTTCAATGCAAATATATATGGAAATATTTTACTCTCTCTGGAAATAATTTACGTTTCTCTCCATTATCGCGAATGAATTTTAACATAGAGTCATCAATCGCGTATTTTTCACACCGAAATCTGAATTCACGTCGAAATTGTGTGGGTTTTAATGTTTGATTAAGTTATTATTATCGCATAAAATGTATGATACTAAAATGCGAGTATTTAAACAGTTAAATTGTTAAATTATTTTGTTATTATGGAAATGTATTTTACATACATATGTATGTTTATATAACACTTATATAAATATGTTAGTCGTATTTCTATAGTTGAATACGTAATTATTTTACCAATTTAGAACAAACCGATTTCATGAACCGCACTCATAGAATGTATTGCAATTTGGAGTAAATATAAACTGGATATCGCATGAGTTATATAAATCCGACTGCAGCAAATGCTGATTAGTTAATTTAGTTCAACATGATTGTCTTGATCTGTCTGTATCATAGCACTTTAATCCAGAAAGGGACAGCGTATATCGCTAAACCAGGGTAGTTAACCCGGACTTAGTTGGTGCAATTCAACCTTATAGCACGGCGCAAGTTGAAACGGGAACGCTGATCGATCGCGCGAAAATTACGTTGGACGTGTGATATGGCATCTATATAAATCTATACAATTCAAGACATACGTAACTACAAAAAAGATTGCAATAAAACGTTGAAATTTATAATAGCAATTTTAGCGAGCGTTCGCAGGAAATGCAAGCCGTGCACGGAATTCCAAATTGTTAATAAAATGTATCCTGAATTATCGGGGGATGCTACATATCTATATAAAGTTTTATATATTTCGGCTGTTGAAAAACGGATATTTGTAATTAAATACTTTATGTAATTACACCTACGTGACTCGAAAGGTTTTGTCGTGCCAATGAATGTGAAACTATAATACTATACAGATACGGGAATCATGTGTGCCGCTTTATATGAATTTTCGCGTTTCCGTTGTTGAATAAACATTTATATATTCGCGTTTATGTTTGTAGCAATCTCACCATCGATTCTCACCAGAATTTATATCGGCTTCAATCGTGGCTGGCGCGTATGTCGTAGAAACAGAAACGCATATAGTGTTTCGCGTTCGATCGTTGCGCCAAACTTTGTTTGGATAACGTTATTTTGTCCCGCGATGTTGGCGTACCCTCGTTATCGGGTCGTCGAAATATCTGCCATTCGGCTCTGCTCGGCGAAAGAAATTCGTCGTGAAAATCTAGCCGGCGTGGAAACGCGATATCGATCGGGAGAACGACACACGAATGACGATACGATATATTTTTGGGCCTCTTGTCGCACCGCGTTATCGCGCGCGCGGTGCCTATAATCGTTTCTTAATTGTATGCAAATACCGTATCGATTAAGCGCACGTAGAACGCTCGAACGACAACTAGGGCGATCGAGAAACGAGCGCGGCCGCGAATTTGACAGGCGCACGGCGCGGCGTGCGTTTGTGCCGTGAGAAAAATTATGTATTAATTGTCGGTAAGAGAGGTCTATCGTAGATATGACATAGGAGAGAGAGAAAAAGTATGACGTACAGGTTATTTAGTGCATATATTTGATTTTTCATTACAAAAACATGCATTTAATTTCATTTTTGTACAATACATGTTTATGGTTTGCATTTTATGCATATTGCTGTGATATAAACGCGGATTACATAAACTGCTACACATCAATAATTTTTATAGCTTCCTGTAAAATAAAAAAACGTTTGCTTATTTATTCTCTGTCTTGTTTTGTATTCCGTCCTTCGTATCTAATGAATGGCATGTAAAAATAAAGATAAAATCAAATATAACTTGTCGAATGGAAGAATGGCATAAATTGATATAAAAATCACTTTCGTGGTATAATTACTTTAGCGTGATATAGGATTAACATTTTTTTTTCTTTACGTATCACTTTTGTTTCTCAAAGTATTCGAAAAGTATAAAAATGCAACTTGTATTAGTATTCTAGCAACAGTTCAAAAAATTCATAATATTATGTAATAATCTCCAACTTTGATTAATATTTATTTTAAAATCTTCCGCGAGAAACAGGAACAGTGTAATGACATTCTGTAATCGAGCTGTAGATACTTTGTTCTGCGGAATTTTCATTTTCATATAACAGCATTAAACTTATAATGAAAGAAAGCTCAGTGGTTTACTGTGGCTGACGGTAATGAAAGAAATTTTCCCGCAAGCGATCAGCCGATTGCACCTTCTATGCTGTAACATTTGCTACAGGAAGGTTATATATATTCAAGAATGTTGATGAAATAATCCTTTTATTTATTTATAAATGCGGATTTTTATAACGTGACGTGAAATAAATCGATTGGATCTAAAATTTATTACTTATACATCTTTTTTTTTACGACTGTTATATAAACTTTAAACAAATATAATGACAGATACATCTTATATTATTTGATATATAGTTAGCTAAATTATAATATTATAATTTAGATAATTATATTAAATATTATATTAAAGTATGTAAATACTTGAAATTGAAATTTTTGACTGTATGACATATTTACATATAGTGACCTTTTAGTAAATTAAAAAATTTGAAAGATTACGTTTTATAATATGCATAACGTGAAACAGCAATAAGTCATTGATTTAGTTGCTGAATTAATTAATCTTCAACAATATGAATTGAATAATTTAGTAGTCAACAAAGTAGCTGATGATTTTTTTAAGACAATTAATACAATTGATAATAATCTAATAACTTATGTAAAAAACAGACGGTGAGATAAGATAATGCAGAAGATAAGACAAAATGAGACGAAAATGTGTAGTGATTTATTTTACTGGTATTTAAAACGTTTTAATTACAAATATAACATTTTGATGTTGCATAACTTTTTTGTAAATTATTATGAATCTTGCATGTGAAATCTGTTGTCACAGGTTTGTCAGTAATTCATAAAAATTGCTGTTTAATTAATTAAGAAAATAAGCACAAGCGAGATTTCGTAAAATAAAAGTAATATTTTTCAAATTTAGATTTGTAGTTACAACAATAATTTGTTTATTATCACGCACGAAATTATTTTATCACTGCTCGAATGAAAGCGATTATATCATGTTATGTGAGAGGAAGTTATTCTTATCAGGATAAGAGATTGTGTACTATACGCACAATACATATGCATCAGTGCAATCGTCGACGAAACCAATTAATCGTACATATATATATGCTTGTTTTTACAAAATAAGAATAAATTACATCTGCTTTAGTCTTAATTAATAAAGCAGACTTTTTACGTAATATCCGAAAATAATATCTAAACAATCAGTCTTCGTTTGATTCCAATCAGGATATTGCGCGAACACGATTATTTAAATACTATTTTTTCTCGTCAGATACGAATTAAATAATTTCTTTAGTCAACGGTTGACAGTAGCCGGACGAACCAGCTGTTATTTAAAACCTGATCTGTTTGTTTATTGTATCAGTGCTTGTGTTATATCCGACCACTGCCGCTTAAAAATCATCTCAGTCAGTTTTCGATGTCTTTCCTAAAGACTCATTTTGTCAATTTCACGTCTTCCGGACTTGGTTCGGTGAATCGATTTCACTTCTTTTTGTCGGTTAGTCCCAATTTTCATTTTTAGTCTGAATATTTTGCATACTATCAATGTTAGCAGAATTGAAAGTTTTTTTATTGTTCAGCCTGTTATCCGTTGTATTAGTTATAAAATAAGAAGCATTTTTAAGACTGAAAATATAGTTTGCTGTAGTACTTTGTTTCTAATAAATGATTGTATTTCTTGCAGACCCAGTCGGACGACGACGATGTGACGGACGATGTGTCCGTCAACGTCGGGGCGGATGACTTCATGACGGAATTTTTCGCGGAGGTGAGTGACAAACTAATTTGTTGCCGCGGTAATTTTTTATATCCGACGCCGTGGCGCGATCGAAAGTATGAAAGAGTGTGCCGTCAATCAAAAGTAGGTTAAACCAGTATCAGCAAGATTATATCGGTCTTAACGAGGACAATAATATGCACAGTTTCTCCTCTCGCTTCTTTTCATACATGCAATGGGTACACGATAATCGCAGGATAACACAAAAGGAACGTTCGTATATAAGTAAAATTCAATAACTCGGGCGAAACAGCATTATTTCGTAAAAATTCCGCGTCGGAATCTTTGCACAAGGCTTTCGTATTTTATCGATCGCGTCTCGCAAGCTTTTCCTCGGGCTACGAGTAAAATGTTTTTACTCGTGCGAGCGCGGCGCATCTGCTCGGGGAAGCAAGATGCAACTTTCTTGTGGACATAATCGCGCGCGCATCTTTTTCCAAGCGTGAATTTTGCAGTTTCGCGGGCCGCCCGATCGTAATTCACATGTGATTTACCGAAGCGAAATCTCTAACGAACACCGATACGCCCATATATATATGCATCACGCATCAATCGTATCGTTTAATCAGCTTATGCGGGAATTACGGTGGAATCGTACCATACGCTTTGTGTCGCAAAATGACGCACGTTTTACCGTTACGTAAGATTTTCGAATAATTATTAATTATAAATGATTATATACATATGTCGAGGACCGTATCGAATAATTATCGCGCGAAAAATTGATCAAGTTTTGCATCGTTTTTGTGTTAATTTAAACAGGTACCCGTTACTTTCAGAATAAACACGTTCGCAAAAATATAAAGTTGCATCCGTTAATTTAATAGTGAAGCGAGCACGTGATTTTCTCTTGCGTATACATAAGCTTTGTCACGCAAGCGGTAATAAGCCGCTCTCCTCCCCTTCTCTCGAATGCAAAAAAGTTCCTTTATCTGATACGCCGTTTTTCTCGCGAGCTAGTGATTTGTTGTCACAGATAAGAGATGTCACTCTCGGAATACAGGATAACCTGTATCGCGTAATGAGAACTAGGTATTTCATTCCTCGGCGAATTAAAAAAAAAAGATCGGAAAATGATAAAGGTGGCTTTAATTAATCGTGCATTTTTATCAAATGCGGTTTGAAAGAGAACAAAATAAATATATTTTATATATTGTATAAATATTTTCTAAAATATATAAAACATGTTTTATTTTTTACACATATTTTATATATTTACATCTTGCTGACTGTAATCTGTTAGTAATATTAATACCATGCAGAACACAAATGCGAACGTAAATTAAAGAGAGGAGTCCGGTTAAAGGAAAGATTATTCG
Source organism: Temnothorax ravouxi (assembly GCA_030770255.1). Classification (NCBI taxonomy): domain Eukaryota; kingdom Metazoa; phylum Arthropoda; class Insecta; order Hymenoptera; family Formicidae; genus Temnothorax; species Temnothorax ravouxi. The sequence continues at coordinate 50,279 of JASTWP010000897.1, forward strand.
CATCGTAAGGAAGATTAATCACTCGTAGGATATATTTACTTTTCTTCTTCAAAAACTACTTCGTGTTTTTGAAACGGATTGGTTCTACTAATGGCATCCGCTTCATTTATATTCATACGACCCGTTTACGGATAAATGTTGGAAAATGTATAGTAAGAGATTATTTCCTGCGAAATATAAGACACGTTTTTGCTTTGCGTTTTTTCGCAAATGCTTCTGCATCCACTTTTAAGAGCGTTCGCTTCTTATCCGTGCAGTAATCCGTCGAATCATTATGCGCTCGTCCACAGTTTCCCGATATATCGAGTAATTTTGCAACGGGGATGTTAGTTAATTAAAAGTTACCTCGATATCTATCTAAACGAATTTCCGGCGTTAACACCAGTTCACCGTCGATTAAAGACGAAGGGAGGCATCGAAGTGCACCAAGATAACGCACGGCTATATAATTATCGCGTACAATTTCGTTCATTGCCGGCGCTGGGTAATAATTATCGCGAACGCGGTGCGCCATTTCTCACGCGGTCGTTTCGTCGACATTCGCGGTTGCGTGCGTTTGACGTTTACGAGGGTGCCAGTTCTAACGGTGGAAAACACATACAACGCTCGCGAAATCCACCGCTCCGGACGGGGCGAGGCAGGGAAGAGAGAGAAAATCGGGTGCCGCGGACGTCGGATTTGAACGCGGTCGAATACGCGTATACACGACGCGATCGTCGGGGCGCAGGCAATTCAAATGCAGATGTGACTCGCGTCGCGAGAACCAAAGCGAAATTAGGTATACCAATTGTTTTTGTTGATAAGCGCTACATGCTGACATTGGTACCGTCGGCGTCGGTCGCTTCGCATTACGTAACCGCGGGTTGTAGTCTCAAATCGCGGACTCAAATTGGATGTACATACATGTATACATACATAATTGTACGACTAGCGATACACGAGATGATTCGATTAGTATTGAAGATGAAGTCTGATCTGCGTTAATACGACATTCTTTTAAATCAACTTCAGATTAACTAGAAAATTAACTCTATAGGTACCGTAGTCACTGACAAAGTATTTATGTGTATGTACAAAGTATATATTTACAATTTAAAATATTTTTTCTTTGACTAATTCGGATAAATGTATTATTATAGTTCTGTTAAATACGAGATACGTGGACTGATCCAAATTAGTAAAATATTAAAAGCGATGGATGATCCCCGAGAACATTTGCAATAAAAACTTCTACGATAAAACAAAGATTGAATTCAGCTTGATCACGGAACTGCAAAAATAAATTGGTTCGCGAAATGCAAATTATTCGGCGTTTATTGTATTAAATATCATCATTATACTTTCAAATTCTTCACAACAATTGCATTGTCGTCACTTGTTGTTTTAGCTTGATACTGCATCATGCTTTGTTGGAAACACGTAGGTAAAACGTTACTTATTTAATTCTCTAACAAAGCCCGTGTGTGCTCACATAGAAATTCTTACTCGTACGTGTGTTCTTAGGTACCTATCTGCTGCCGAGATTTATTGCACTAGTTTCTACCTACACAGATCCTGGATTTTGCTTATACATCCGGCATACGGCGCTAACAAAATTTATTATATCAATTTGCGCTGTATACCAGAGAAACTATTACAGCTGTCCTCCGAATTGAAAAATTTGTGGACTTATCTGCTTTATACCTTTTTGCCTACGTACCTTTTAAAGGAGAAAAAAATATGCAAAAGAGCTGAACCGTGATCGTTAAATATGCATAACACGTGCTTGTTGTCCGTGCGAAACTTGCGACAAATCGTCCAAACGATCGTTACGCATCGATAAATAATTCGTATATTCCGCTCGACGCGTATAACGGCCGCCGCGTATTTATATTGCTAATAAAACCACAACGGTGCGGTCATGGTCCGGTGGTAAAATTTCATCGTCGATTGCTGCCGACACATATACGAGCGTCACAGAATTTCCGCTTGATGCTGTCGCGATATTTTCCAACAGGTCGAAGGAATCTTTGCGATGGGACGCCGGCGCGTTCCCATGTAAATGGATGGTCGTAAAAGCGCACGCGGAAAGTTTGCGCGCGCCAAGTTAGATTGATTTTCACCGCGTTCCGTCGCCATTCCGCTTGCATCGCGTATATATACCCCGTTTCATTTCGCATCTTTATTCCCCGCTGTTTTTCCACGCGCTCCATCACCTGGGATTTCCGTGTTATTTTCCTGTTATATAGCGTCGAGATCTGCGGCATGACGTTAATTTTTTTACTATTACTGTTCTCGTTGCCGTTGCTCTTAACTTTTCTGCAATGCTGGTTTTATATTTCGGAGAAGCTAATCGCATGTACAATAACTTTGCTCAAGAATCGTAACGAAATCATGACGGGAATCATTTCGCATCTTTTCTCTCCCTCCCTCTTTCTCCTTCTCTCTCTTCCCTTTCTCTCTCATTTCATCTCATCTTGATATAAAAGCGGGTTTAAACCATTTCACTTACAACGTGTAAAGCCCAAAGTAATATTACTTTCCTTCTTCTTTACAGTAATTTCTTTACAGAGAGAATTTTCTCTTAGAATTGACCCTGAAAATCATGATAGTTGTGGGACATGTACTATGAAGAATTTTATGTGAGCTGCTATTCTGATTAATATCTACAATAATACAAAATATTAATATCTATTATTACAATAAAATATATAATGTTTGATTAATTTTACTAAAATATACAGTAAAATTTCAATAATTTTTCAAAAATTCTTTTTCAAAAGCTCAATGTATTCTAATCATTATTGTAAAAGTTTCTTCGCTCTTTGCATTTGTGCAATTATTCCTATATATACGTACCTCTATAAATCTGAACTTTCATCGTTAAATCTGTATTTTCGCCCTCTTAGTAAAATCGATTAGGGCTTCTATACAGTAGCGATGCGGTATAAAGAGGAGCGAAACGTGCTTGAACGCAAAGTGTTGTAACTCCGACGACGCAAAATTCCTTCGCACGTGTAATCACGCGCAAGCTTATTATCGTCGTCCTTGCGAGCGTTTAATATTACCGTTTATTTTCGCGAACTTTGCGAGCGTACTGCGACCGGGAGCGGAACTTACGCACCATCAGGCGTGGGATCGCGAAATAAACTTCCGGAATCTTCCCTCTTTAGACAGAACCCGGAGGATAAATATCTTCCTCGCAGTAAGTTTCGACCGTAACTGTACGCCTGGAAATTCTAATCTCGAAATATGCGAAATATGTGTTTGAGATATACTAAATATGTAATTCCGTTTTTGCACATCCCTTATCCAGCCATATTTGGAATCGTCGATTTTTTCATCAATGTTTATATATATCTTAGATCTTCAAATCTTTTGATATTATGAATAATTGTTTTTTTTTACTGATATTGGTATTAAAGTTTTGTTAATAACACTATTCAACAAAAAAGTGTACAAGAATATGAATAATCGTTTCCTGTAGTTGCGGAGCTAAGATGGCGGATATTAAAATTAAAAATTTGATCCATTTTTAATTTTTCATGTTGGCTCCGCCATTTTAAATTTATTAACTTTGACATCAGATTAGTATTCAGCCATCTGAAAAACCCTTAGGGGCTTTGAATAACTTAGTTAAAAAACTTTATAGATGCTTAATAGTCTATGTAAATCACAACTTTGACGCAATAGATTCTATTTTAATGTTTAATATCTTTTTAACCATGTTGACACTACAAATTTCTTTTAAGACCTGAAAGTCCTAACAACATACTTAAATTTGATTGCAATAAAACTTCTCTAAATCGTCACATATCTTAGTCATAATACGCCAAAATATACTCTTATATAAAATAGCCCTTTTTCGCAACTTTAACTGAAAAATTTCTCAGAATTACGACGTGATAGAGCAATTTGGTATAAACGGGATCGTCCAAAATTTTATATTCAGCGTCTAAAAAACTATAGGAAATGATTGTTCTCCTTCTTGTGTTAAGAAAAATAATTTTTCGTTGAACAGTGTAATAGAACTTGTTGATAATAGGAGCCCGAGAAATTTATGATACAATATAGTTTAAATAACGCTTTATGAAGCATACAATAAGCACCGAGTACACAATAAATGAAGAATGATAATAAATACCGATGCTTTGATGTTACTCGAGAAAACATACGGTATAATACTCGTATATTTCATAATTATTCAATGAAATTGTGTTCTACGGTCTACAATTAATAATACTTGTACATTAATTGTTTACGAATAATGTAAAAATAATAATACGACGAAATACACGCAAATATTTTGGAATACGCGAAAGTATTTCAATCTTTCTTTTCGTTTCGACATTCTCCGGAAGACGGTATAAGATCGAGAGTTACATCGAGGGAATTTCATTCTAACGGCGGCGCGCAAAAAATATCGGTTTTGAGGGGGTTAACGCGAAATCGATACGTAGATATATCGCGCGCGTTTCGGGTATGCCGAAATGTGTCGTCGTAGCAGCCATTAGGCCGTCCGTTCTACGAAGCTCGCGCTTGTGTCCCCCTGTGTATGTAAACGCGATGCAGTCCATGCACTATGCAATCGCGAGGAAGTAACGGGGGAAGCGCCCGAATAGGCGAGCCACGGCACGTGCGTGCAATCGAGCGGATTGAAAACGGCACGCTTGCGAGAATGCGCCGCGAGTGATGCAGGATGGCACTAACGAGACACGTTCCTATATATATACGGAGCAACGCTTTGTGTGTCGACAAGAGTGTACCCAAGTGTACCAGCCACGACGAAAGAGCTCTTGACATCAGGAGCTCGCACTTTCTTCGGTATCGATCACCTATCCTGTTACCGTTACCGTTATCCTTTCACGAAAACCGAGCGATCGAGCTTCTTTGACTTCGAAACACGAGTAGAGTCTCGAGACATGATGGTCTCAAGACTCCTTTGGCAAACCTACATAATTCTATTGCCAAAAATTAGTGTTCTCATTGAATTTAATCTCACTAACTTTTATACACTTTTTGCGGCTGACCTCAACTTTATTTACAACGGCTATTAATCCTACATTACTTGCATGGAATGTAAAATACGCCCAAACTTTAGAATTCTATTAAATTCACCGAGTAAAACTTTTTTTATTGATCGAATGCCGCACAAATTGTTTCACAATTAGAGAAGAAAAGCATTTATTTTTATCTAGAAGATGTATAGAATGTTATCAATCTTTATTTAATCGTAAATCGTCGAAAGAGATCGAATAATAAAAATTGATATTATGATGTTGGCTGGTAAAATACACCCTATGTGAGTAATTATGTTAAAAAAGAAACTACGTGAATAATGTAGACTTTAGAAGTATATGGCAATATAAGTAATATTAGTAATATGCTTCAGTGTAGGGCTTCTAGGATTAACTTAATCGTTAAAATTATGTCACGCTTTACTCTATCCATCGATTATCTCTCATCATCATGCGCGCCTGCTATTAAAGAGATTAAAGTCGAGCGGATCTGGACCGAAGTAGGTAGTTAACGTTTTTACGGATTAACGTTACGAATTATTCTTCGAGATGTTATATCCGTACGTGACTGACTTTTTCGAGTTTCCGTCGGCGAATTTCTCTGGCGAAATCCCAGATTGCCGTTGTCGTTCTCGATGACGACAACGCTGGCTAGTGTCTGACATCGTTTCATCTGTCTTACAACGATCAAGCAATGGAAAAATCCCGATGAGTCAGACGAAATCGCATCAAATTGTGTGAGAAAAGGAATGGAGGGGTGAGGAAGCGCATTTGCCAGGAAGCAAATCGATGAGATTTCGTCTGGTTTTACGACGCTACGTATAGGTGCACCATTAGGGAAGACCGGGGCTCGTTGGCACTGTTTTTACATTTTTGGCATTTGAATTTTTAAACAACTAATTATCATGATTAAACAGTATCTACTAATATGATAGAGAGAACTTTTCTCTTCATTTTTATGCCAGGAACGCTTCTGTATACTGTATAGTTTTTTGTAATAAGTGAAATAAATACGAACATGCTGCATTGTAGCCAACTTGCCCCGATAGTAGGTTAAGTTGGTTATACGACAAAAGTTGATGTTAAATTAATGAAAACGTAATAGAAACACAAAACGGGTAACAGATATGTACTTTTGATAAAGATTGTAACTTTTAAAGTTATTTTGTAATGATCGAATAGCAAAATGCTGTTGCAGAAAATCAATTAAAAAAGAATGGGCACAGTAACAACTGTACCGCAAGCAACACGTAGAACTACGTCAACTGTCACTATTTCATGTTAAAGTATTCGTGATCAAGGGAGGCCAAGGCCCACACAGGGCTGTAACGCCGAGTTCATCATCAGTGACAGTTGACGTAGTTCTACGTGTTGCTTGCGGCACAGTTGTTACTGTGCCCATTCTTTTTATTTTGTAGATTCTCTTCAGTAGTCTTATCGCTGATTTCTATTTAAATTTTTTAAAAAATTTTTTTTAAAAAATTAAGTTATACGTACTGTTCTATCGCAAAATTCAATGCAGCGTTTACTAACAGGAATTTAGCTAAACTTTCAAACTCTACTATATCGAAACGGTAACAAATAGAGAGTTCGGTCAAAATTTTTTATAAAAGGGACTCCTTAAGCTTTAAAATGAGATGTCATTTATTAGTCTACGATTAATAGTTTCGAAGATCTAAACGTTCAAAGTGAGACATGTTTTCGTTGAATCTACAAGAAATTTTGCGAAACTTTAAAACGCTACTATAACGAAACGGAAAGAAATAGAGTTCGGTCTGGATTTTTCATAAAGGGGACTTTTTAAGCTTTAAATTGAGATGTCAATGATTACTCTACGATTATTAGTTTCGAAGATAAAAACGTTCAAAGTGTGACATGTTTTCGTTGCATCTACAAGAAATTTAGCTAAACTGTCTAACGCTACTATATCTAAACGGAAAGAAATAGAGAGTTTGGGCTGGATTTATCATAAATGGGACTTCTTAAGCTTTAAAATGAGATGTCAATGATTACTCTACGATTATTAGTTGCGAAGATCTAAACGTTCAAAGTGTGAGCTCTGTGAAGTTGGCACCCCGAAATGCGAATTTTTATAAAATTCAAACGGCATTCGTTTGTCCACGATTTGTCCACATTTGTCCATCCAAAATTTTCGTTTGTCCACCCTTCAAAGAAAAGTTATGACCAAATTAAAAAATTTGACATCAGCACCCCCATGGACATTTATCATTAATTTTCAAACGGGATACGATTGTCCGCGATTTGTCCATGTTTGTCCACCCAACATTTTCGTTTGTCCACCCTTCAAAGAAAAGTTATGACCAAATTAAAAAATTTGACATCAGCACCTCCATGGACATTTATCATTAATTTTTAAACGGGATACGATCGTCCGCGATTTGTCCACGTTTGTCCACCCAACATTTTCGTTTGTCCATCCTGCAAAAGAAGTTATAAAAAAATAAAAAAAAAACAATTGTCTTTATAAACAACCTTGATTGTAAATTACGTACTGAAATCGTTTGTCCAATTATGATTTTTGTTTGTTTGTTACTCATTCTCGTTTGTCCGTGCTTACTCTCGTTTGTCCATCTAGCAGAATCGAGTTATTAACAAATAAACATAAAAAATAAACAATAATTGTCCTGAAGACTTCCGACTGCATTTTCTGCAACTTAAGCACTGAAATCGTTTGTGTCGAAAGTGCTCAGGGCAGTTATTGTCTATTTTTTATGTTTATTTGTTAATAACTCGATTCTGCTAGATGGACAAACGAGAGTAAGCACGGGACAAACGAAAATAATGAGTGGACAAACGATTTCAGTGCTTAAGTTGCAGAAAATGCAGTCGGAAGTCTTCAGGACAATTATTGTTTATTTTTTATGTTTATTTGTTAATAACTCGATTCTGCTAGATGGACAAACGAGAGTAAGCACGGGACAAACGAAAATAATGAGTGGACAAACGATTTCAGTGCTTAAGTTGCAGAAAATGCAGTCGGAAGTCTTCAGGACAATTATTGTTTATTTTTTATGTTTATTTGTTAATAACTCGATTCTGCTAGATGGACAAACGAGAGTAAGCACGGGACAAACGAAAATAATGAGTGGACAAACGATTTCAGTGCTTAAGTTGCAGAAAATGCAGTCGGAAGTCTTCAGGACAATTATTGTTTATTTTTTATGTTTATTTGTTAATAACTCGATTCTGCTAGATGGACAAACGAGAGTAAGCACGGGACAAACGAAAATAATGAGTGGACAAACGATTTCAGTGCTTAAGTTGCAGAAAATGCAGTCGGAAGTCTTCAGGACAATTATTGTTTATTTTTTATGTTTATTTGTTAATAACTCGATTCTGCTAGATGGACAAACGAGAGTAAGCACGGGACAAACGAAAATAATGAGTGGACAAACGATTTCAGTGCTTAAGTTGCAGAAAATGCAGTCGGAAGTCTTCAGGACAATTATTGTTTATTTTTTATGTTTATTTGTTAATAACTTGATTCTACTAGATGGACAAACGAGAATGAGTAACAAACAAACAAAAATCATAATTGGACAAACGATTTCAGTACGTAATTTACAATCAAGGTTGTTTATAAAGACAATTGTTTTTTTTTTTATTTTTTTATAACTCTCTTTTGCAGGATGGACAAACGAAAATGTTGGGTGGACAAACGTGGACAAATCGCGCACGATCGTATCCCGTTTAAAAATTAATGATAAATGTCCATGGAGGTGCTGATGTCAAATTTTTTAATTTGGTTCATAACTTTTCTTTGACAGGGTGGACAAATCGACAAATGTTTGGATTGGACAAACATTGACAAACTGCGGGACAATTTCGTATCCCGTTTGAAAATTAATGATAAATGTCCTATGGCGGGTGCTGATGTCAAATTTTTTAATTTGGTCATAACTTTTCTTTGAAGGGTGGACAAACGAAAATTTTGGATGGACAAATGTGGACAAATCGTGGACAAACGAATGCCGTTTGAATTTTATAAAAATTCGCATTTCGGGGTGCCAACTTCACAGAGCTCAAAGTGTGACATATTTTCGTTACATCGTTAAGAAATTTAGCTAAACTTTTTAACGCTACTATATCTAAACGGAAAGGAATAGAAGGTTCGGGCTAGATTTATCATAAATGGGACTTCTTAAGCTTTAAAATGAGATGTCAATGATTACTCTACGATTATTAGTTGCGAAGATCTAAACGTTCAAAGTGTGACATATTTTCGTTACATCGTTAAGAAATTTAGCTAAACTTTCTAACGCTACTATATCTAAACGGAAAGGAATAGAGAGTTCGGGCTGGATTTATCATAAATGGGACTTCTTAAGCTTTAAAATGAGATGTCAATGATTACTCTACGATTATTAGTTGCGAAGATCTAAACGTTCAAAGTGTGACATATTTTCGTTACATCGTTACATCGTTACATCGTTACATCGTTACATCCGTGGATACCCCCCATACCGCGGAGAAAGACGTAGTTCTACGTCAATATTAATATAAATATCTAGCTTCTATCAGCATTGTAGGTAGCAAATCACATATACTCACACAGGTCTCACGCGCGCGATAACAAGTCAAGCTAAGTGTGTCTTAATTGATATGAGCCAACATAATCTCATCTCTATACATACGTTTGATTTTATTTTATTACAATAAATTACTGTTGTTAGTCAAAATAACATGTCGTATAGTAACAGAAACTTTTCTTTTAACTAATGATACACGTCACTTTGATTTATTTCTCAAGCTGAAGAACATTAAAATATGATTTTTTGAAACGCTCGAAAATTACTTGCCACCTCTTGAATCAGAGTTTTCTCTTTTTCTATTGTAATATTTATTTGATATAAATAAAACTTTGGGAAAAGTACTTATGTCATAAAAGAGATATTTTGTGATAACTTTTCCATTGTTTTTTTCGCTATAAATACATAAACGGAACGCATTGCCAACTTGCCTCTTGTGCCAACGAGCCCCGGTCTCCCCTACTGCCCAGGACCGGCTCTTTTTCGTCTCTCATTGGCCGAATTTTATCAACCATTTTCTTTCCTCTCGCTAATTAGATCGCGCCAAGAATATGCGAACAAGAGCTTTTGAAATTTATCGCGGCCTAGTCCTCTCCCTAAGAACTCCTCTTGAAGCCGAGCGAAGAGCGAAGAGCTCTCCGCGGCTCGGAAGCTTGCAGCGAACTTTGTCGAAACAATTTTTGAACTTTCTACATTATTCCATTTATGACGTCACATATCGAATAAAATTAACATGTGATAAACGGAACGACATTTTCTAACACTACATATATATATATGTATAGTCGTCCTATACTTTATTGTAACACTTTTATATAAAATGTCAAAATAATTACGCATGAAAATTAGTGTATGTCGATATTTTTGACTGATTCATAATCACGATTAAGGAGTAAATTATAAGTATTAGTATATTTATAAGTATATTAGTATATTATTAGTATATTATAAGTATATTTTAAAATATTTAGGTAGAAATATTCTAAATTTATTGTAAGTTTCTACACATTTTCGTATTATTTTTTAAAGTTTGTAAAGTTTTAGAAAACATACGTGACCTCGCGAGCAAGTATACGTGATCGTGTGACAAAACGCGGTTTGTACTACTTGCGGCGAGCGCCACTCGTAATTACGGCTATACTACTTAAATAGAGTAGTGTCCGATGTAATATGTATATGTATCGACCCCGACTACTTAAATTGGATACTTTTATCAGCAATGTGATCGAGCGTTTATTTTCTCATTACTCTTAATTTTTTTTTATTTAAGACTGTATTTGAATACTATCGACTTGATGAAATATTAATGTCGAAAATATGCTTTTGTGTGATAGTTTTTTAATATTTTTTATTGTTTTATGTGCTCTATATGCGATAGTCAGAGATAGCAGCCGATAGTAAATTGCTTAAGGATTGCAACATTAAAAAATCTTAAAGAGATATGTAAATCTTATTTTATTATTATATCATTATATCATATTTTTTATTTTACTTTTATTATTATATTATTTTATTATTACATCATTATATAGGTATAGGTACTATTATGAAAATTTAAGCAAGCTCAGTTTTGAGAGATATAACTTTCGAAGTAAAATGTACGTCAATTTAGACGTAGTGTGAACCGCGTCGAAATTTTTAAACTTGGATTTACATCACTTTCGTTTGAATATGCGAAAGTTCGTTTAGTTTAAGCCAACTGCTGACTCTGACGTGTGTGTTTTTCCACAGGTGGAGGAGATCCGCGAAATGATAGATAGGATCCAGACGAATGTGGAAGATGTGAAGAAAAAGCACAGCGCCATCCTCTCCGCGCCGCAGACCGATGAGAGTGAGTTTAATTTATCATCTTGTGCTTATCCCCATTTCTTACGCGAAGTATATACGTGTGCATATATCCTCGCGGGTGTTACCGCGGGTGGAGCTCGATTACGTTCCGCGGGGGCAAAAAGCGAGATCGTGTTCAACGTAAAAATCTCTGTTTCCGGAAATTTCCGGTCATATGAAACGATCGGTCTGAGGATTAAATTAAACGATAACTGGCTTGATCAAATATTAGCGCATTGTGTGCCAACGCCGACGCATCTGTTTGCTCCACTTCTGTGATCATTTATGTGATCATTTATTCAAACCGATTTCGACATTTTCGATTGCGAACCTCGTTAATGCCAGATAAAAATAATTCCTACGTTTATTGATTAAATATATATAAATAGGGGCGAGACAGTCGCTGTAGAGAATGCTTTTTTTTTGTATTTATATAGCACGTCGAGAATCAAATTCGTCATTATATTAAGATCTAATCGCTGTTATTTTTATATTTAGTAATTATAATTATAGAAATTATATATATATTTATATTGGTAAATATAAATAACACACTGACAATTATTCTCTCGGATACCGATCGCTAGAAGCGAGAAGAGAATGTTTAGGTGGGCGAATCAACGCTTTGTTCCCGGTTAACCGCTCATCCTCCGCGAAGGCTTGCTAAGAGTCAAATTCAAATTTGCTCTCTGTACATAATTCAAGAACTTATCCGTCTTTCTGGGGTCGATTTACTCGACACTGGCAGGCTTTCAAGCCGGTCGGTTGCTCCCGTTCCATCGGCAGGATACATCCCCGCTCATCTTCGAACGTCGATGCTGAATATTTCATTCGCCTGAACGCATGCCGTTGCTTGCATGCCAAAAAACTCTCGCTGAGCATATCGCGTCGAAATCCGATATTCCAGAGCGACGTTTTATTATTGGAAAGAGCACGATATACAACGGACTTTCGCGAACTTTAATACATTGAACCTTGCGCGCACGCAGAAAAATTCAGGGTCTACCGAATTTTTAATATACATAAATATGTAATATTTTGAATTTCTGACATCGTTAAAGGACAACCTTGATCATATTGATGGGATTAGTAATTTAAGCGTAACTAACGAAGCTTGTAAACTCTAGCGCGAGTGTAAAGTGCATGTAACTTAATCGAGAGAGAGAACTGATGGAAGCTTGAGCAGCCGTTAATTGAAAAGACTTGAGCGAAATAGTTTCTTCTAGGAGGATATTCCGTGTAATTCTCTCGCTCATTGCGAGAAACGACCGGGAAATCATTCGACGTATCAGCTTTCGTAATTTCGCACGAAGATAATCGAGCCTCGATATTCTGATAAGCGCGGCGCCCGCGCCGTCAAATTCAATAGAAATGCAATGCAGGAGACGGGTTAAATTTGAAAAGTGGCTGCCGGAGGGAAGAGGTAAAAGAGGTGGTGGAGTGGCCAGGATGATCGCGAAAGAGGGTGGGAGAGAGGCACGATAGAGAGAGAGAGGGATGGGACACTAGTGATGGTAATCGTCCTTGCCCTGGTTGCCATTGTAGCTGCTGGTAGCCGGGGTTGGATTGTCATCCCTTACACCTTCATCCCCCGGCATGAGCAAGCGCGCGCGCGCGCGTGTTTGCGACGGCTGCGGCTCCTAACCCTTTATTTATGTGAATCGAACGCCGACGTCCGCTGCAGATTTAATTATTAATGGTACTTCCACCGATTATGCTTTTTTTCTAGGAAAAGCCGTGGAACATAGATTATTGAAACATCGATTAATAACATTCCGGAAATGCTTCCGGGGAGTGAGATATATGCTGCTCTAATCAGACCTGGATCTAAGATCCGAGTTCAAATTTAACAAAAAAATTGATTTTTATTTTCGATCGCCACTTTTCCGAAGATAGGTACTCACTGATAGTATCTTGCCCTGAGAGAATCCCTCTATAAATACAGACAGAAATGGGCAAAATTTTATTGGAATATATAATAAATAACAAATAAAAGAGGCAAAGCATAATTTATTCGTAAATAAATTCTTATTCGATTAAAAATTTGTTCGATTAAACGATATAATTTAAATAAATTTTTATCTAAATAATTATCATTTTGCATTAGAAATATGTTTTATTTTTAAAACATATTAAAATATTAACAAAAAAGCAAATAATCAAATTCAGTATAATCAAACAGAAAATTAAATTACATATAATCAGAAAGAAATTAAATTACATATTAATGCTTGTACATAGGATATAAATATGTAGCAATATTTAAATCTTTCTGCGGTTAACACGAATAACGTAAATAGTGCATAATACAGCTAATATAGATAACGAATAATATACAAATAACGAATAATATAAGTAATAAATAATACAAATAACGGGTGAAATTGTAATTAAATAACGAACTAGATAAAATTTTATTTGAATAATGCCATCTCTGAATACATACTATTCTCCAGGTTGGGTATAGGTAAGGCTGATAGTCTTACCATGGTAAGAATAAGGCAGAATAAGGCATTTCTGAGGGGGTGAGGGGAAATTTTTAGTGAATTGTAAGATTAGAAGAGTTTGATTTTAAGGAATCGTTTCGTGGATATAAATAGAATTTAAAATCCATACTGATCCATACTGATCGCGTTACATGCGAATATTAAGATAGCTGTTACACTAATATACTGCATATGTAATAATATTATAAAGTATAATATTTTACAAAATAATCAAGATTTGAAAGCTACTTCTTAATGTAAATATAGTTTGATAATATAGCTTGCGTTATTACATGATTTTTAAGAGCAGTTAAGTCGTACATATATTGATACAACGCGAAATCGCCAAGTTTTAACATTAAACGAGAAAGTAATATTGATAATGAGAAATGATAGAGAAGAGGAAAATTACGTTACGCTAATTGTAAGTTACGCTGTGTGACTTCACGCGCTAATCTGTTTAGAAATCTGGATAAATGTCGCGCAAACATGCAGTACGTTCCTACGTAGCTTGTCGATAATTTCGAGCAAGTAGATTAACCTCCCGCAACTGAGGGATTAAGTAATATCCCATACGAGAGAGAGAGAAAGAGCGCGAGAGAGAGAGAGAGAGAGAGAGAGAGAGCGCAATGCCTGCTAATTACTATTAATACCTCGACCTTGTGCATCGAAATTCCGTGATAATTTACCCGTGGTTTAAATTATCCGATATATTATGCATATAATCTTTACTCTTTGACCTCCTCAACCGGTACGTCTATACATCCTATCGGCCTATATTGTTCGAGCAGGATGCGAGTGTATTTCCATAGCTATCTGTCGCTCGGTCTTTTTCAGCTTCGCTCTTCTGTCTACCTGAGAAGTTCTGACGGCGAGGCGGCTAAGCCCTAGATACGTCAAAAAGATTTCTCCGTCTGTCCGTGTGTATATAAACATGCACGAACACTTACGTTTATTGCAACTTTTTGCAACGTAACCGTCGCCGTAGCCGTCGGAACTTGAACGAAACAGTAGCAAAAAAATAAAAAAAATGAGAACATGCGTTTAAAACGCGTACCCTATTTGGTGAGACTGCATTTAACTCGCGATGGCGTACTATCGTCGCCTTCGCGATACACATCAATTACGTGAAATGTACCAATTTGTTTAAACAGTCGTTTTCGCGTAGATTGCACGAGTTTTTTTCGTGAGCGAGCAGATTACGATGGGAGATCTTGTAGAAACTAGTAGACGTGATTTTCGAAACGTATTCTCACAAAGAAGAGAGAGAAAAACTTTATTTTTTATTTTTATTTTCACGCTTTTTTTTGTCTTTTACCATTAAATTGTTTAGATTGCTTGCTTCAAAATAATAATGCATCTTTTATTTATCTCTTTCTAGTTATTGATGAATACATGTTTAACATATGTGTATATGTGTATGCAAATGTAATTTAAACGACAAGCCGAAATAAAACTGCGTTAGTTGTTAACGACGGAGGGATGATAATTTTTTGTATAATAAGGATGATATATAAACAACGCTTTTCTTAAAACGTTGTGTAGCTCTAAAGTAAGCTGTTGGTTTCTAAAATAAAAGCTAAACAGAATAAAATTAATGAAAACTTGTACATACATTCGATACGTTTTTAGGTCGTTCGATTCCTAACAGCTGCGAGAAATACATATACCGTCGAGATATACGCGAGACTATTCACAACGCGCGGGCGCGGATACGAGCGTACGTATATACGTGAACGAGATGAAGATAATCGGGCCTCGTGCACGTCGATATTGTCACTCGCGGCGATCCGGTGGAAACGGGTTAAACGGTTTTAGAAACTGTGTCGGTGCGCCGAATGCTTCGTTAGAGGGGCACGCGTGCGGATTACGGGCGATAACGACGACGCCGCGCCGGGACACCCCGCGGGATCGACGCGGCGCGGCGTTTACGCATTTGTTGCGGCGAACGCGTCGATAATCGATCGTTCCCACGTCACTTACGAGCTCGAGGCCGCGAAACAATCGTCGTTCTCCCTGCGCGCTCGCTCGCTCGCTCGTTCCGCTCATAGGCCGGATATAATATGCAGAAATTATTCACACGTTTGAATCGCCGCTACGTATTTCCGCAAGCTAATGACGATATTCGTTAAATATACAACGCGCAATCTCGCGCATTATCCTCGATGAACAACCGCTTTAATTAGTAACCCATTTCCTCCGTATTTTCGCCCTCCTGTTCGTTGATTAACCTCTGGAGGCCTTCGGAGCTTGTTATTTTTTAGCGGAAGTGCAGCGAAAATTTCACAATGTAAATTCTGCCTCGTTTGCAATATTGATTTTTCTACCTGCGGCACGTGTATATGTGCATGTGTGTACCACGTGCGCATTAAGCGCCACTGATGTTTTTAAAATTAATAATGTTTAAACGCACGGTATACATGTTCCCGCGGTCATGAAGATCAGATGAAAGCGATGTTTACGCGGTATATTACTATTTAATAACAACTTGGTTGGACTGTTCAATTTATTAATGATTTATTAGCACTGCCGAAGAATGTAAACAAGTAATGACGTGAAAAGTGCAAATCTTGATATAATCGTTGCATAAGATAAGTCACCTATTACGCATGCAAAGATAAAATGATATTGAAGGTATTGTGTATATGATACCTGCAAATAAGTGAAGAGATTAAAATCGTTCCCGCGCAATTGTCATCTCTTATAGGATTTCCGGTGCGTAATTAATCCGTAGAGAACGGGAAGCTTATTTTTAGGCTTCACAGGGGTCGCTTATTTTTCGTGGTATAACACTTTAACACATATCTGGAAGTTATAAATAAATATCATAAAGAGCCATGAAAAAACTTGCCCGTCCTTTAAAGGTTAATTGCATGTCGCGAAGAGAATCGCGACATGCAATTATAAAAAGTCATCTCGAACGCGCGTTCGTGTTCACATCGTGATTATGTAAATATATGGAGGGAAAAAAAATCTCAAACGCGTAACACGAGTCCGCGCTCCGCGCTGTTACAGCATCCATGTGGACGCGCACCACCTGCCGACGCTGCTAAATAGTATCACGAGAATAGTCCTGCGATAAAAATAGCTTGAAAAGTCAGTGCGATGGAGAGGCGGCACTCGAGTTACGCGACGCCGTTCATCGATCCGATCTACCGCCAACTGCCGCGTATCAGCAAGAACGCGGATGGAAGCGTTTTTAAATCGGCAGCCGCGAAAAAACAGATCCTTGCGCTGAGGTTCCATATTTAAATGGAACGATTCTCGACGCGAAGACTTTGGTTGAGATATTCCTATAGTGGAACTATCGTCGTGCCCGATCAGTTTTAAATATTTCATCACGTGCACGCGTTCATCGACTCTAATAGACATCAATTACACGAGATATTGAAAATATATTCGCACGCAGGGGGTCAAGTAGTAATTTCACGTAAATTATAATTAAAAGGATCCCGCTCGTGTCAAACCAACAAAGGAAAAACAAGGGCCAATAATCGAGCAAATAGGAAATTGGAAATAAACTTTTAAATTTGACTACTTATCTACTGTTTGCTCGATTATTGGCCCTTGTTGGGCCTTTTCCTTTGTTGGTCACGTAAATTATATTTAATATTTACACAGTTCTATGCCGAGATCTGATTCTAGTAATTTAAAAAAGGAAAAGAATTTAGTTTCATTGATCATCTCCTCAGTAACTCAACATGAGTATAGGTAGTTCCGCAAAATTCTTTAATCAAAGAATCCGTGTTCTTATTCGCACGTTTATCGCCAGATGCGCTTGTTTAATCCTCATTTCCAGTTTGACATTGAACTAAACCGATTAAAACCGCCAACCGACTTTCCTCCGAGTAAAGTAAGTTTTAGTCGGCTAGGGATAACGTAACTTGCAACAGGTTGACGTTGATGGATAGCAGGGCCTAGCCGTTATATATATTTTTTTACAAGTTTTTTGCAGTACTCGTTTCCACCATTGAAAACTCTAACTGCTGAAAAGAACGAGATATACGACCCGTTCGCACCTGCGCCGCTAAAACATCTGACTAAAATAATTTCCACGAGTATTGCTACAGCGTGTAATTGTTGAAAGAATTCAATTAAGCAAATTCATACACTGAGAAAAAAAATTTGTTAATCCCAAAAAATATTTAGTCCGATACGTTTAACTAAACATTTTAGTTAATTAATTAAACATTAGTTGTTTCAACAATTTATTTAGTTTCTTTAATCAAGAATTAATTAATTCAACTAATGTTCAATTAACTAACTAAAATGTTTAGTTGAACGTGTGTGTGTGTGTGTGTGTGTGTATGTGTGTATCGGACTAAATATTTTTGGGGATTAACAAATTTTTTTTCTCAGTGTATCATCGTAATCGGTTTTCTTTCAGCCCCAATCAGTATAGTCACAGCAGATGTTGCACGTTTATTCATTTCACAAAATATTGAGAACAAATATTTAGTAAATTAGTATCGCAGTGTCATAACAATAGCTCTTTTGTAATCGTTTAGACATTACATCAAGCATAATACATCAAAATTGATGTATAATATGTCAGTATTTTGACTTCTGATACGATACGTCAAATATATGTATAGCCAAATATGTATCTATTATCATATTCAAATGTATCCCTAGGGAACGAAGCAGAATGAACAGGTGTCGAAATTCATCAAGCGTCGACATAGAGATCGAATATATACTTCCCGTATATGTTTGGCTTATAGAAATAGATTTTAACGTTGATGTGCGCCGCTTGAATAGAGCGGCTATCATCTTGCAGTGAACATTTACGCAAATATAAACTGTTGACCATCGCTGTCTGTCAACGTGACAGATGCAGGCGCGACAGTCGTATGCTACAAGTCGCCCCGTGCCAAGCTCAGACGTCGGATAATTCATGCTCGACGTTACCGGGTTGATCCTGGCGCGTCGTCCTATAGAGGACTCCGTCCAATCTTATATACGAGAATTGCACGTGGTTCCGACGTGTATATACGTGAAGGAATTTACGGGGATTCTTTTGCTTGGAAAAAGCATAAACCTACTTGATCCGAGCTTTTCCCTTGAATTATTGTAAAACGATGATTTGATTTACCTCGCGTTTGCGATACGAGAAATTATTTGGAACATGTTTATTAGGCGTGATGTAGTTATGACTAATTATATAAATGTATGTACTTATGACTAATTATATAAATCGTATAAAATAAGTATATACATATTTACACTGTTAAATATTAATTTTGTTATTTTTAACTACCATATGTCAAAATTTATTATTTTAACACAAAACAGTAGATATTATTTTAACTATTGGTTTAGTTGAATTAACATTGTTCTAGTTAAATGACATATTGAGGAGGAGCAGTGACAACCTACGATTTAAAATGACTCAATTTGAGTATAATTTGACACTATAAATTTAACAGTGCAAGTGCATAGTTACAATTAGAATATATATTTATTACATTGTTACATTTTTTTTTTGGCAGGTGTAACTAAATGTGTAAAAAATTGTAAGCCGACGCAAGACACGTGCGAGATACCGTTGGGAAAAACTGATGCGGCATATATTTTCTCTTTTTATTTTGCGGTATACATGTTCTCTCTTTTTTTTGCACGACGTTACACACACAAGAACACAGGACGAAGTATCCGTCTGCATCTGTTCTGGAATGTAAATTTTCCGTTTACGTTTTATTAGCGCGACAGATTGCAATCGAATGCATCTCGCATGCATATTCGAGAAGATCGAGTCGAAACACACGGTGAGTTACATCGTGTCGCTATAAATTAAAACGTGGATCTTTCGTTGCACATGTTCTCGACGAGGGCACGAGAGTTCAGAAGAAAAAAAGAAAACTAAGACAAATGTATACAGCAGTAGAACTTTTCCGACTAAGGAAAGAAGTTCCGTGTTCCTTCCTTATAATTAAAATGTATAAAGAAGTATTGTTACAGCGTGTGATTGTTGAGAGAATCTAATTAATCAAATTCAATCCTCAGAAAATATCCTTATACGTCATAAGATGTACTTTTAGCAGATGTGACAGCGGATACGATATTTTCTCTCTACTTCAGGGAACAGAAGTTCGCCCGAGCTCTTTCGCAGGCATGCATAGATCGAAGCCAATTTATTATTATTCCTAACTATATGCAGCGCGTGAACTTCTTCTCGCGCATAGAAAATTAAGTTTATCAGGACTGAAGTACGGGGCGCCGTTGACGAAAACCTGTTTTGTAGAGGCACGTGACACGGATGAGCAACTTGTAATTTTTTTTATCGTTTTTACGTCGTATACCTAGATGCGTGTGCACACACACACACACACACACACACACACACACACACACACACACACACACACACACACACACACACACACACACACACACACACACACACACACACACACACACACACACGTGCATCGCATCGACGTCGTTTGTGCGACACGAAAATTTCATTTTCCGGTAAATGTCGCTCCGTGACGGAGACGAATAGAAATTCCTTCTTTGATAGACGAACAGGAATTCCGTGTTTGATAGAAATCTTTGAGAGACCCCCGTAATTAGGCTTTTATACACCGACAAAATGGGACGTTGCGCGGACAAGTAGAGTGCTGACAACGTAATTAATCTTTAACCCTTTCGTTACTCAAGGAAATTACGGCATTGCCACGGACCGGTTCCCCTTCATCGTATTTAAATCTCACGTAAATAATTCTCATTGTTATATTGTACGCTGGCATATGAGGATACTAATACGAGATGATA
The DNA here is from genome assembly GCA_030770255.1 of Temnothorax ravouxi. Taxonomy (NCBI): domain Eukaryota; kingdom Metazoa; phylum Arthropoda; class Insecta; order Hymenoptera; family Formicidae; genus Temnothorax; species Temnothorax ravouxi. The sequence goes on from JASTWP010000897.1 coordinate 70,916, forward strand.
ATTAAAGTAACTTTTTTTAGAAATTAAAATTTTATGATAAATTTGCTGATTTCTTTCCCCGAAGATTTAATTGAGCGTCATTTCCAAGGTCATTTCTTTTAACTCTCGAGATTAAACTTAGCATTTAAATTATAAATAAATTATAAAATATTCTGTTCACTTTACTTGAAGTTAAATCAAACATAAACATAAACATTTGTCATCTATTTGCGCATGACTAGAACTTAATTTACTGGAAGCCTTCTCTTTGCCGATAATTCGAATTTTTTGCTATATTTCGGTACCTCCACATTTTTTATTGAAGAAAAATTGTCGCGGAGATGAATTTTCTAGACGTTCGAGACAGTTAATATAAAATTCTCTGGCGAATGCAATCCATAACGGACAGTGTTTCGCGACTGCAATGTGGTCGTTTGAAAATCCGTACAATGGAAGTCGCAGGAGAAAACCGCGTAAACTGCGAGACAGATTTGTCAGCCGCTGTCACGGTAACGAGCAAATCGATACGTCCAAAATCGAACGAGCATCATATACCGCGTTTCTCAGCAAAAGCGTACCGCTGGTCCCATGATAGGTGGCCATTTGTATTGCAATGCCGTAGGGCATTAAAATATATATCCTACTTGCGTAAAATATGGAGATATATTTCTCTTTTTGAGTTATTTCTGTTGCAAACGCAAGATGATTTCTTTTTCTCTCATGATATTCGACGGCGATGAATCGATTTCCGTCTTTAGTGTTTGATTAGAGACGGCTACAGAGAATTGTCTGTTCAAGTTCTTTTTTATCGCCATTTTCGACAAGAAATTGACTTTTGCCATTGGTATCCGCTACACCGATCGAAACCGATCATCCCTCGACTGACGACGGAATCGACGTGGAATTACCCGCAAGATGTATAAGTTGCTTTTGCTCCTACATTTCAGTCGCTCTCACGGAAATAAGGAAAAAGAAGGAAGATGACTCGCGTTCAGTAAATATTAAATATCTCGACGTATCAAAGAAAATGATAAAAGAGAAATCGAGAGCAACAGTTGCGGAGACGCTCTTCCATGAAAATCTCTCCGTCGCAAAAGAAAAATTACGGAAGATTAAACGGTTTAATTAAGCGTCGTCAATTGACGCAATGAGTCGCGAAGCGAACATCTTGCGCGTTCGTTTTTCGCTCTTGAGATCTCTCTCTCTCTCTCTCTCTCTCTCTCTCTCTCTCTCTCTCTTTCGTTTTGCATATCCCGAACGCGACGTTTCGCAGTTTCATGAAACGCGCGATGTTAATTAAATGTTACACTTTTCATTATCAAGTATATCGGTCCGCGTAACATCGGTTGTTTCCGCTGACGTGGATGTAATTCGCTATGTAAATGAAAGGCGACTTTCGCGCGCGGATGTGTGTACACCTGTACATTTGCTACGACAATAAGTGTCATGTTCGTTTCGCGGTCGTGGAATTCAGCCAAGGCTGTGACGAGCGACGAGCGGCGCGGCGTGTCTGGCTAATTCGCGCGGAGTAAAGTTTACTTTTGCGGAACAATTAGGTCGTTCTCTCCCCGTTAGAAGCAACGTGCGCAAAGTTCGGCGTGGCGTGGCGTTGCGTGGCACACACATGTGACACGTGTGAATTAAGGCTGTCGGCGTTGCTCGCGTCACAGGATAGTTGGAAATGCTGTTATCAATATGTGTTCCAACGGTCCTACGCAATTTGAAGACGTGGGAAGACGGTTAGTGGTGATACGAGGGAGCTAAAAATATACCGACCGTGTATCTCTAGAGAGAGCCACGGAAAGCCGCGTATACCGAAAAATATATCGCCCGCGAAAAATACCGGCCGTGACATTTAATCCTTCTGACGCGCGCGATCCAATTTCCACCGGGTGGCTGATCAATTACGCTACGATGTGATTGAGAAATTCGGCATGACGATAAGGCGAGTCCGTAATTTGTGAGATATTTATATCCATCTGAAATATACGACGCTGTGACTGAAACATGTGGCAGAAAAATAAAAACACTCTTATTATATAATTCAAACCCAAGCTATCGATTGGGTCTACTTAGAATAACTTGATCGGTTGAGCGGTTATTGAGATTTCAAAATCTCGGGTACTCGCAACTGCGTTCGCGTAAAAGAGTCACGGTGCGGTCTCGCTTCGCGTGTACTTGGCGCGGGACACTAACCGTGTCTCTTGATGACGTTTACAAATTACGGGCTTGTCTCGTTCAATTTAAGATAGCGCCTAAATTTTTCTTCTACTTGCGAAACGTAATTTCTGACAAATATATGACAATTGCGTCGGCAAATCAATATCGCTTGGCGCATAAAGTTATTATGATGGGCGGTTGAACATTGGCTTTATTTAATAAAAATAATTTTAACGTCAATGGAAAAGGAGAAGAGATAACAAAATCGCAACGATTCGCAGGAATGAAATTGATTACTTGGTTGAGAAGATTCCTAAATAAGTATAACCAAACGCCTTGGGTTTTGGGAGCTGAAGAAACAGTGCGGTGTAATATAGCTATCGCAATTTCGCGTGGCTGCAATTTCGGTCTGATGGAAGGAAATATAATCAGATGGAGGGACTCACGGGATTGCTTAACGCCGTCGTAGACGTACATCTCTCCCGATCGTCTCTCCCCCGAAAAAGATTTCTCCAGACCGGCGAGGGTGTCCGTTCGCGATAGAGTAGTTTTTTCGCCGGTTATCGCAACCTTACAGGAGGTACCTTCGCGTTAGGAAAAGCCTAAACGACATCGTGGAATCATCCGAGAGGGAGATGTCACACGTTGATCCCAACCCCGCCGCCGCGCTGGCGAATAATGGCGTTTCTACCTAGGAAGAACATTTATATTTTATTATTCTCCGTGGATTGTCTCTCTCATGAAAGAGTAATGGTCTCAATTTCTATCAATAGCACACACAGACCCAATTTACTGATTTTGGGGATAAGAGCTTGATTGCGATAGCTGAAAAAAGTAAGATTTTTTATAGATATATATCAATTTTTGTGCTTATTTTGATGACATTATATAAAATTTTAGATTTAGCTAAAAAAAGATTTGTATATCGCAGTTCTGTTCAGTGACCTATTAAATGTCAAAATTTTATCGTGGATTTTAACGTGGGGCATTCGAATGAATCGAGGGAGTTTATAGGATTAATTGTGGAAAAGAAGATTAATTTCGGTAATTTATTGGAGAGCGACAGTTGATTCGTATTTTATAATTCTTTTTGGAAGTCCGATTGTGACCGCGCTGACAATATTTTTGGAATTCATTAAAGCATGCATAAAGTTTGTAAGTCGAATTTACTTCGATTATATATACATATATGCGCGCAATACTGGCGTGCTCAATATGTTCGACACTTTTTGCAAGAACGTCAATTTGTCAGTGAACGTAAGAGACTTAGATCGCGAATTTATGGCCGGCTCGACTTCTCGCTTTCTCTCTTTCTCTTTCTTTCAGGTCAATCGCCAATATGACAGGGGAGATATGAACGAAAAATATTGGGCTGTCTCGATAGAAATGGCACAATCTCGGGTCCATTACGTGCCATTTCGTCCTGCGAACGTTATATAACTCGGCGGGAAGATCCTGGAAATGTTTCGCCAGCCTGTTCGCTTCAAATGTATCGTGACGCGTTGGTGCCTGCGGCGAGGCTCGCGCGCGATGCGATAATAATATTATCTAACCGATTTGACGAATCTTTTGTCTTGCTCACGCCGACCCGGCAAATTTCCACTTGATAATATCCCTTGCAATACTGATCCAAAAATGTCTGCTATTGATCATTTACATAATTGGATTCGTCGGCGCATTCGTTTCGTATATAAGCATTTAAATAATCGATCGCGTCTGCGCCCGTACTGCTTGATGCATTCCAAATGAATGTTAATATTAATAATATATGCGAGATCGAGTGGTAATTTGGACTATCTGTCAATTAAATTTGACATTCAATTTCTCTCAATAATAATCAACAAAGGAGTCGAGGGTTATCATTTGACACGTCCTCGTTGATACCGTTATTTCATATTATGAGATAAAAGTTGCATGATATCAAGTATTAACTTTGCACTATTAAGCATTACAATAGGCATAATATACATAATTACATATTACAATATTACATAGGCATAAATTTGATCTTAATTTCGGATTATAATTTTTCGATGTTTTGCTTTAAAGTATACAACATTTTTCACAATGCATCTTTCGACGATTTTAATCCATTTACACTTTGCTTTGTTTTAACTTAGACGTAGCTTATAATAATTGAAGATAAATTATTTTCTTCGATTCTTCGTCTCGCCGACGCAAATGTCATTTCTTCGCATGCCGTCGCAAATGTTTTCCTTTCTCTCGTTCGTTATCACATTGAATGGAAAACCATCAGAACAGATTTGATCGGCTTGCATTTACCAGGGAAAATATCATAGGGGTTGGAAAGCAGGAAGTTCAAGCAAAGTATCCGATACTTGCGAGGATCAAGATGAGATTCAATCGCACCTCCGTAGGTGGATGCGTGGGTGCGCGCGGAAGCGTGTGCATGGGGAGAGGTTACGAGGAAAGAGCTCGAGGGCAGAAAGTACGATGCCGTAGAATCGAGCGGAGAAGTCCTTTACGAGTAGGTAGGTATATGGGAGTACGGCGGCGGGAGATGAGGGTGGGCGAAAGTTTGCGTATCGATCTACGCGAATGCGTGTGCTGGCTGGATTACGAGCTCGCGTATCGGATCACGTGGCAAATTTGTCCGCGTACAGACTGCGCCGGTCGGTGCGTGTTTCCCGGATAAAAAAAAAATTTACCCGGTCTGGCGAAAAAAAGTACTTTGCAATTGAAAAGAGCAAACTCGTGGAAGGTCGCGAGATTAACAAAGTAAAAAATATTTACATAAAAAATAGAAATGATATAAATTAGTTTGGATGGAGAGTTTATTCTTTTTGAAGAATACGCTAAATGGGCGAGAAATCGATTTCCTTTGTAGAGTCAAGAAGCGTGATTTTGAAATTGTTTTTGTTACCTGGAATGGGTTGGAATTGGGTAAACGCTGAGTGCTTGAACTTCAAAAAGGGCTTGAAAAGAAACTTTGTGAAATCCAAGCTAACAAACATAAGTGTGTACAAATGGTGTAATTGGAACGTACGTTACACGTTTATTGCGCTATATATATTTGATGTTTATAACTTTTTTTTTCTATTTCGATATAGTTTTAATTGTCTAAAAAAGAATTAGAATTGTTTTTTTCACAAAACCTATAACAGTAACTCCTACTTTTTAAACTGATTCTTTGGAGTTAAAGTGATTAGAAATTTGAACATGAATTTATATATATAATTCATAATTATATCTAATTATATATAATTTACAAGAGTTTTACGTACAGAGAGAATAATAATTGGAATAGAAAGAAATATTAAGAGCACATATTAAAACATTTTAATCTTAAATTTAGCCTTTTAAATGGTGAACATTTTATTTAAATTTTTTAAGGATACTGTCGCTTTTTTAATACATTAAAAAAAAAACAAATTTTTGTATAATATATTTTATACATTTTTTTTATTACGTGCACATGTGTACACATATTTATCAGCCTTTTACACGATATCTGTGTTGTTTACAAGCAATGAATTACTAATATCTTTTTAAATACCTTATGAAATATTTTGAAAATAATTATAATTTTGTCTTTTTTAAAAAAATATATATGGCTTTTAGTATTTTCCGTATTTTATTTACGCGTTTTATAATATTGTAGTTTATATTATAGTGTGTGTGTGTGTGTTTTTTATATTTACATCAGCGTTTTACAAATTTTAACTGATATACATACATGTTTTCTTTATGATCTTTTTAAAAATCTCTTTAATTTCTTGTATATTCTTTATTCTCTCCTTCTCGATTCATGGGGAGAAAAGATTGCTTCTCGACATTCCATAATGCAGGAAATGAAAGTATCGTTTTGTATTTTATGAATCCTGACTCGCGGTGATAAATCTGTCTGAGTTTCGTCATCCGTCTGTCTGCTCTTAAACCGTCATACCGGCAAATTTTCTCCCGTATTTTCGAGAGAGAAGGCGGCCTATTGTAATAGCACGGGAAAGGAAGGGCATTGATCGTGCAAGAGTTTTCTGGAAGGCGGAAAACGTATTTCTCCACCTACTTTTTCCCCGTCTCTCGGTATGGAGACGACAAGACAATATCGTTGCCGTCTTTTCCGAACACAGTTTCCAGAAAAAAGGTAAAAATCACTTCGCTAGTTTTCATTTAGTAGCATCTCTTGGAGCTGTGGAAGAAGTAAAAAAAAAACAAGTTGTTGGCATACACAAGTATTTTCTATTAAACCATCTTATATAATTTCAATCAAACAAATTTTTTTGAACAGTTTGCTCTTGACTTGCTTTCAACTGAAATATCAAAGCAATTCAAACTTTCAACTTACAATAATGATTGGAGATGAAGAGCTTTTTACAAAAAACTTTAGTAATAGCAAACTAATATTTTTCAGTTAATATATAAAATGGGCAATAAATTAACAAAATTTTTATTTTATTTTTTATTACATTTGTAACAAATGTTATTTGTACTGAAAGATTTGTATAGTAAATTTTTTCGTAATTAACAAGGCGACACAGTGATCTATAAAATTGCGAGATCGCTATTGCATGCATTAATATATTTAACAGTGACAACTGATGTCCTCTTTTCGCGATTTAAACACAAGGGATAATGCATGGCAAACCACTTTTGATTTCTCCGATTTGCCCCTTGGCCTTGACACTTGTTGCCGCCTAGTAACCCTCCGGGTTTTTTTTCGCCGTGTTGTACGAATTTGTTCGCGCGACGAACAAAATAAAAAAAAAAGAAGAACTAGAGGGAGATTTTGAGAGGCCGATCTTTTCAGTCGGGCAGCTCGTATTACTACGAATTAGCTGCCGGCCAACTGTTGCTGATTCAATGTCCTCGTCCTGCGAGCTGGCTCCTCCAATTAAGCTCTACCTACCCCTCGTCGATCTCGTCGCCGACACCAGCTCCGGAAACTCCTGGGATATAGTCAAGGGAAGCGCCCGGGAAAATCGGGCGTGGGAGATGCGACGGGGAAAAAGAGGATGAGAGAGAGAGAGAGAGAGAGAGAGAGAGATGCGAGAGAGAGAGAGAGAGAGAGAGTGAGAGAGGATATGCGGAAGGTCGGAGGTCGTGGATTCAGAAGGTCGAGCACGTAAATCCCACACTGAATCTCCCGCGACCTCCTCTCCGTCCGATCCATTCTAATCACAAAGCGTGCAAAAAATGACGGACGTTGACGGGCGAGCATTATCGAACGATCGGATGTCGTCGACAAATTTGACTCGCTTTAACGTAGGTGTTAAGCTGGGCATAATAGGCGACGGGACGACCCCGTCTCTATTTAATCCTCTTTGTGCGTTATTCGCGTAAACGGTCGGCTGGAAAATAGACAGAAAATTGTGAATTTACCAAAGTTGCTGGTTCAATACCGCGTTGTTCTTTAAAGTGATTGCGATCGGATTGAAATTATGTCACAATTGACGCTATATGATATATCATAGACCCTTATAGGGTAAGGTGCCTATTTCGGAACAGATCCTAATTCGGATCAACAAATTTGAAATGCCTGTCTAGCCGACTGTATCTACCATATGTGGATTTTTTCACTACCGTCTATAGCTATAGACGGTAATGAAAAAAATCCACATGTGATAGGTAGAGAGGAACTTCAAATTTGTTGATCCGAATTAGGATCTGATCCGAAATAGGCACCTTATGTCGTTAACCTTTAGAGGATGGGTAGGTTTTTTCATGACTTTTTATATGAGATTTTGATTTATAACTTTCATATATGTATTAAAGTATTATACTGCGGAAAATAAGCGACCCCCGTGGAGCCTAAAAATAGGCTTCTCGTCCGGTAGGTTGACAGAAATGGAAAAAATGTATGAAACATTTATATGATTATAAATTTCAGAAAAGTTATTATTTATATTAAGTTTAGAATGAGAAATATGGATATTATGGAAATATTTTTCGCAAAATCTTGTTATAAAATATACTTGAAATTCATAGCTAAAATGGGCAAACAAATTTATAAGGACTTTGTGGGAAAAATTTTTAGTTACGTTTATACATACGTTTAAGTAATGTTGTTTTGTATGTGATATATTTCGAAGCAAGATATAACACACAGAGGCATATCGCATTCACGACACGCATAAACTTTGGTCTTCGACGAATACCTTTCTTTGAATATACTACTCATTGGCCATTTTCACTTATTTCCCTTAGATTCCCGGAACTGCGGAACTCATCAGCGACTCAAAAAACTCTTATATATAATATTTTAGCGCATAAATAGTTCAAAGCCTAAAAATAGGCTTCCCGTCCTCTAAGAGTTTATCCAGACAAAATAGGTGCATAAGCATATGTACGTAAAGAAATGGATTGGTCTATTTCCTTATGCACATGTATATGGACTAATCAATTTTCTTATGCTTATGTTTATGCGCCATGCAAGTTTGCCTGGATAGACCCTACAAAGGTTAATAATATTTTTTCTTCTTGTGATGAGATTATGGATACCCTATGAAGTCTTAACTTCCATTTACTATTTTTTGACAATAATTTCGATTATTGATTCGATTTTGACGTACTCTATATAATTACACTTCGATCACATGTCATATGACATAAATTCAATTGTTAGAAAGTGAGAGTTTGAATAATTCTTCAAAATATCCTGATGGATAGTGTATAAAATCATTTTACGCACACGTACATTTATTGTAAAGCTCGATATACACATCGAGGTCTCGACGGGCGTCGTCATATCTTTCCAATTTCAATCGACATCTCAAATGCATCTCATTTTCGTCTACGTCAAAAGGTCGCGTGCCAGACGATCTTTGCGGTTAACGTAGGTGTCATCACGCTCGTAGCGGTATCGGTGATAGTGGTTGCAGGTGACAGATCGTACGCGATATGTATCAAATCGCGTGGGTGACGGCCTTGACTGAGGCGACTGAAGGGGATGATTGGTTAAACGATCAGTCTGCCGTGGCTCGCTTGTAAAAACGAATTACAACATACATCACAGAGAATGTCCTCTTGTCTCCGCAAAATTGAGATTTATTCCCTGTAGTCCCTCGCTTTGATAATACCTATTTGTCAATGCGCGTTTATCATCGATTTATTTCAAGCACGAATATTAAAGGTGCATTTATTTCAGGCTTGAATATTAAAAACACGCTCATATTTGACGAACGAATGAATTCGCTGAATGATTCGTTGTGTATGATAAGTAACGTATTAAATTACCAAATTAGGCAATCGTTAAAGGAAGTTCTGCTCCTTGCAATTTGCAACTGTGTGTATTTAGGAGCGAGCAAATATATATCTAAATCTAAATATCAAATTCTACAATTTCAAATGCGTATAAAATTAATGATACCTATATAATCTATAAAGTCAGAAAAGACGATAAGCATCTGTAATTGTTTTACATAAATTCTTTTTTATTTTTATATCAGAAAACCTCTTACGTTTTTTTCCATTTTTAAATCGTGATTATTCTGTTATTTTTGTACGTAATTTTCTTGGAAAGTCGAGAAAGAGACAAAACGTTTATAGAATGTTTAAATACGAATTACTATGTTATCTAAATTAATTAGTTAATTAATTTAGATAACATCTGTTAGTTTTTCTAATATATCTTTCAATTCTGGAATAAGCCTTGGAGATGCATCTTATGCATCTCATGTTATAAACGTATCTTAAAATATTTATTGAATTCATCAAAGAATCTTCATTGGAACATTCGTCGATGGAGACTAATCCCAGTAGCTTCCAGTGCAGATTTTCAATGAACCCGTCAATCTGCGGTATATCTTTTTGGAAAGGGAATTTTTCTATTCTTCTTATTTCTTTTTCTCTTCTTCATTCTTCCTCACATATTCGTGTGCGAAATACAAAATTTCGCTTGACGAGATCGTTTCGTTGGTTGTTAGCCAATAAAACTGACTGATTGGCCAGTCGCGTCTTATCGTATCACTGTCTTGCGGTAGCGAGAGTCAAAGATCGTGGATGATGCGCATTGAATTTCGTGATCCTGCGTATCGTCAGTTTGGGACGGCACAGGGTGTGTCTCCCTGGTGTCTACTTTTATGAGCACCGGCAGACTGGTCGGCGGAATATCTCTCTGTCGCACTATTGATTCCGCTTGCTCTCCGTGACGAGCTGCCGTCATCTCTCGCTTCGAGAAGCAAGAGCACCCTTCTTCCATGCCATTCCCGCGAGGTGAACTTAACGCTTCCTACACTGATGTATCGTTTCTTATAGGCATTTCTAATTTGCATTTCTAAGTTTGCGTCTTCTCTCGTCCATAGATAAACACATCTGTTTATGTTGGAACAAACTTTCCTCCTGAGAAGTACAATTTGATCAGAATTGTTTACGACTATAGGCGATGTATTCACATTATGAATGCAAATACAAAACGTACTACTTCAAAGTTATTTTCATTTCGATAAGAAATTCTTTTGCCAGTTTAAGGCCGATTTTTCTTGTATGTTAAATTAATGAATTATTGAAAATGTTTGAAATGATTAAATTATAGCAAATAGAGGATTTTCCGAGCGTTAACTTTCTGATTGCAAAATTATATTTTTACATATTATACACAGCACGAGTCTTCAAATGTTAAATATATCGGATTACGTATTATTATTAAACGTTAATATTTAAATTAAAATGTTAATATTAATATTATTAAATATAAATACATTTTTGGAATTAATACCAATGATGTAAATAATAATCATTTACAATTCTTGGCTGCGTCATTGATATTGGTACAAAATTTCAAAAAACTGTCTTTTCAACAATATGCAATGTCAGCAATCTCGATCATGGATTCTTTTTACGAGATTTGCGTATTATATTCTCCGTACTCAGAGTTCAAAGGGAATATCTCGGCCGGTCAATGTGTAGGACGGCGTATGAATTTTTCGCTCTCGTAACGGCCGAAAAATCGTGTGTCGGCAAATAGGAGCGGAAGAATCGTCCACGTTGAGAAGGGCGCGCGTTTTGCCTCGCTTCCCTTCTTCCCTTCCTCTACATCTCTTTCCGAGAGGGCAGAAAGCGGGAGTATTCGCAAAGTCCGCCCTCCTCCCCCCTCTCTCATTGTTATCTATACTGCCCTCGCCACTTTTCCCGAAGTAATCCCGCCATGTAAGCATAAAGCATAAAAGGCTTCGTTGTCGTGGCGGACGACAAAAGCTCGGCTGGGTCATCCGTGAGTGAGCGAGCGGGGCGCAAACTTCTCCCGCCTTTAACTGATTCCAGGCTTTCTTCCTTCGATATATACATATATCTCTCTCTCTTCTCGAGAGCGGATCCTCTTCACCTACATTCGACAATTAGGAGAAGATTTACGTCTCTTTTTCTACCATTCTGTGAACAAAGTATGCGGAAGCTTCTATATCAGCTGTCTTTACGTTCTTATCCAGCGCGTTTCAGCATCGATCGTTTCAAAATACAGTTAGATATTTATGCTCTCGCGTAAAGCGAATTCGCAAAGATGTACGTTTTGATTCGAGAGCATTGGATTATTATAACCTTTATTTACTACCCTAATAGTTGCGGATTTTTGTTTTTTTTTCTCGAGTGCAGATTTAAGGAAGGATTGGAAAATACAATTTTATTCTTATCATAACTCTCTTTTAATATCGGAAGAGATATGTTTACTTTGTAAAGACTGTATTTTATTACAGCTATAATTTTCTTTCTTATGTTCGCGCCTTGGATTATTTTTTGCAGAAAACTTCCTAGTTTCTCTTCCTCGTGCATTCTCTCAAGAAGGCAAGAGGACACATTGTCCCTCAACTTGATGACACTATTCCTCAGCGGCGCGCAAGCAAGCCTCTCGCAAAGATTGAGTTATTTCAGAGATCGACCGACATTACTCTGCTTCTCTCGCTCACACCAAATCACATCATCCTGTTTTTCTTCCCTTCCTCGACGAAAACACTCGTGAGGCTCTTCTGTTCCTTATTTATACCGATAGATAGCGGCGGCGCCTCCATCCCTTCATACGCTGATCCTGTGGGATTGAAATTCGCCGCCGGCAGGACGTGCCGCGCGGAAGCGAGCGCACCCTCTCCAGGGAGGAAAACGAGGGAACGGTATATGTTATGTTCTTGAAGGGGAGAGGGGAAGTATAAGACGAGATTTGTACCACGAAGTCAGAAATTGGTGCTGGGATATCGAGAGCGATTCGAGGGAAATGAAAGGTGCGCGAGAGAGAAGCGAGATAAGTAACGGCAGATGGCACATGGGAGAAAGAGCGTGGGGAACGAGGAAGAGGTACGGCCGGCAGCTAATATGCACTTACCAGCATCCTCCAAGGAACCTCGGTTCAATTATTGACGCTAATGTATAACGTACCCCTCTATCCTCTCCGCCGCATCGATTCCGCCGCAACGCCGTTCCTATTTAGACGATCGCCCATACGTACCCCGTGGATTCGTTCGGATGCGCGCTTAAATCCGCGGGATTTATTGTAAAGCCGGGAAATTATTAGGCCGGAAAAATGTGATTCTCTCGGAACGAGAGTGAAATTCACGATTTCGTGAATCAAATTTTAGAAACTTACCGTCGTGGAATGTCAACTCGAAGCGGAGTTCCGTAATTCACGCCTCGAGGAGCCGAAAGAAAGTCGTATTCCTATGATACGTTGTTGGGGATGTTTTATTGAATTTATTTACAATTAAACATTCGAGGAAGAAAATGTCGGCAAAAACATTTAGGGAAAGGAAGCAAATATATTGCTGTACTGTATTTATAGATCTCTCAACAGAACGAGATCTAAAACTTTATTATGTATTCTTATTAATTACTATCTGGCGCAGCCATGGCGTTTAGTGAGTTTCTTTCATAATGATTTTTACAACCAAAACATTGTTCATATTTTTTGTATTTTCAATTATTTACTAATATATTTCAAGCGCCACGTTCTCTTAATAATTTTACTTTTACTCACAATTAGCTATGCTGACTATTTCATATTCCGTTTGCGCCGATATCCAATGACTAATGTATTGTTTTTATTTGTTCCGTCGTAGGTATGAATGAACGTCGATTTCCTATTAACCGCAACGCTTTATTGATTAAAGTAGAATACGAGGCACGAAGCGCGCGCGGTTTTGTTGCTTCTATTGATTGCCGCGCTACGACCGCAACAACGCGTTCAACCGCGCGCCAGCTCGCGATCTCGCGCAGATCGATAGCGATTGCGCTGTTAAGACGGAAAACAAATGAGATAATCTCTGCTCGGATACACACCGGTTTAACCGGCAAAAATTCACGCGCGGCAACGGCAACGCGTCTCTCGCCGTGCGACCACGGATAAATCTACCCCCGCGACGAATCCAACGAATTCGATCTCCCTCTCCCGTTGCTCCGGGGATCTCCCGTTACTCACCATTGTCTCGCGCAGGACTATTGTCCTTGCTTGTTGTGTTTCCAGCCCGGCACGCGACTCGTGTAATCTCGCTTCTCAGTCCGGATAACCAGAAATTATATTGTGTCGCACGAATAATGGTCGCGACTTACCGCACGATACGCTTGTTGTGCGCTGATGCGCGACAAAGCGACGTTGTCGCAAATGGACTTGATTATATAATATACATATATATCTGTATAACGAGCTTTCACGTGAAACATAGTTTCTCCGCTTTTCCGTCCGCCGTTTAAGCATTTTCGATGCAACAGGCACAACGCGCGCAACAATATACCTTCGTTAAAGAACGTCGTTTCCGTTAACGACATAGCGATGCTAACTAATATTAACGATACATTGATCTATCGAAATCCTGAAAAAACGATAGAGACATTGTATATTTTATATGTATAATGAAACCGGTTTGATAAAAATATGTACGTCATGAAACGGAACGAAATATATTCTGGAAGGAAAGTATAAGACTTATTTTTATGCGGTTAAAGATTCGACATAAAATAAGATAATTGAATTGTTATAACAATAGTTAAAGTGTAACAGGAACATTTATAATGTTCAAAATTAATATAAAAAGAATTGTCTATATGTTTTGATCACATGGATAAATTATTATATCAGAGAGGTTGTTCGAGCATTTTTGTTTTTCGCAGTTTTTTTTATACTAATATAAGTCTTTGACTTGTAGTGAGGGCTATATGTTTTAAAAAGCTGTTACGGAATTCATCCAAGTCATTGACCGTTGTTACGGTCTTCAACCATATATACCCGCGTAATACTGTGTTCCGCAGAGTGCTTTATCGCGAAATAACATCACTCCCGAGATTAATACATTTGATTAATTAAATTCTGTTTCGTCGTTAAGCGTTTCATTAAAATGTCGCCTTTCCCAAACGTTGAAAAATATACGGCGGCGCTTTATAACTGTCAGACCGCGCGTCGGGAGAAATTGTCAACGCGCTGGCCTTTAATATATTTAAGGCACGTCTCCCCTACCGAGTTTAATAGGGTGGACGGGGACGGTAAACCACATAATATAGGGTAGTCGATGGAATGCGACGGGGATTGGAGGCACAGCGGAAGCTGATCTGGGGCGGATTAAATGGGTCATGGTACAGGAGGAGGATCCGACCATGGATGGCGGCGTGGCGCGGTACGGCACGGCACGTTTGCCCCTGGGGATTTTGTTGAAATATTCCGCGCAAGCGGGGACAACGATCATCCCGTGAAGCGTAAGCCATTTCCGCGTGCATCGAGTTCAATCTGCCTCGCCGCTTGCGTTGTGCATTTTTTCTTCTTATTTTTTGAAAATATCTTATGCATAGAAAATCAAGCGTTGCAAAGTAATCGTCGATTAGAAAATCATCTCATTTCTCTTATTGCTATATTGTATCATTATTTAGAATTATATTTGTGCGGTTCGAGAGGTCGATTTCGTTATAATGTCCTTTGTGTTAACTCCAGCTTTTGATGATAATTTCCAGTTCGTGAATGATCACCGGGGCGAAATTAGCTGTGGAGAGTCGACCGTGCCGGTGCCGCCGTCGTGTCATTAATATTGCAGATCCGGTAGAATCTAGGTCGGATCTTCGGAAAACTGGCGGAAAGTTTTCGCGCGCGTGAACGATTTATCTTTCGCGACAAGCTTTCGCGCCACTGACGTGAGAAAACGCGGTGTATACGGCGACAGTTTTGCTTGCTTCGCGCTGATTACCCCGCGCGAGTTCTTTTGCTCGCCGACAAAAGTTGCCCGTCCATCGTTTTTTTTTTCGCTTTCGTAATTAGAGAGGTTAATCCGCGAATCCGAGAGTTTAATAAAGCATGAGACAGGTAATGAACATAAAATCGAGATGCAAACAGAATCTGTGAATACACGTAATCCTTTTCTCCTGTGAATTCCTTGTCGTATCCCGCTTTACGTTATATCCTTTAGAACGTTACCTCGCTATAACGTAATTGGTTTTATCTTGAGTAATATGTACGCGGGAATAGAATTCGCGGAATTTAAATTCTAAATTCGCGCCTCTGTTCTGGAACCCAGTCTTACTCTTTCCATGTTAAGTTGTATCCGGTTTAAGGTTGATTCACTTAAAGTAACGGCTTTGCGGGACGCATATCTAACGTTAAGCGAGGTATGACTGTATTTTATACACAGAATGTTTCAGAAATAGATGACTAAAATATATATTCTACTCAACATAAGCTAGGATGAAAGAAAGTCATATAAACATGGATTTAGAAACCCTTTCTTTATAATACTTTTAAATACTTTATATAAATATTTTTACTGATAAAATAAAAAATAATTATAATTATAAATACTTTCTGTATTTACGGCAGGATTTCTTAATAATAATTTATACTAATCGATCGCGATTGGTAAATGAGGATCAATTGCATGTCCTGCACGCTCTCTTAATTTAAATTATTTGGATTTTTATTTATAGGGACATTTCTCTCAAGACTCTCGTTCTCATAATACTGCTGCTACAGTGGAAATTCTCCGAAATTGTTATGCGTATAATTGTTGTTACACTTATGACAAAATTCGAGAGACTCTATAGGAATTATTAAACGTCTTTGTTATATAGTTCATGAGATGTCGAAATGTATCTTGTCTCGGCAGAAAATAATTTCTAGCAATTTTTTTACAAATAATGTTCCCGTCAACTTTCTGTTGTAAACAAAGCGTGCTTTATAAAGGTCGTGGCACATAGAAAAACTTAAGCAGTAAAACTTAAGCAGTAAGGATATCAACAGTATGGGTTCGCTACTGCTTAGGACCGTGCTTTAAGTTCTTGACTGTGATTGGCTGATTTGCTTACTGCTTAAGTTTTTATGTGCTACGGCCTCAACTCGGAAAGGAAGCGCTTCTGAAGCCATGTTTATATTATCTTTTTTTATCCATGAATAGAATAGGCTCCTAAATTTTGGCCCTTTATTTCTGAAACACCTTGTATACATATAGTGGATAAATCACAAACTGCATGATAGAAATGAATGTACAAGGTATACGTGAAATATCGCGCGTGGTGAAGCGTAACTGGCGATTTATCGCCTAGATATCGTATCTCGTTCACGAAATCTGTATTCAAGTTTGAAAAACCGGTGCCGCGGTTGCCGTCCGCGAGGAATTTCAATTTTTGGTCCCGCGTTGTTTTCGAAAATAATCGTTTTTGAAACACCGCCTCGATTGTTTCCTGTTTGTCGCGCGCGGCAACGCGGCGGAAGCTGATGGAAATTATTCACCGCCCACCACGATAATCCGATTTGTTCTTGTCGCGTCCCGTTCCATCTCTCGCTTTTACTTGTCCAGCGTCGTTTTGCGACACCGCCGTGTCAGGAGCGTTTTCCATTCGATCGATCCGCATTTCGTTCGGGCGACAAGCAGTTTACGATCGCGGAGAAACGATTGCATTTCAGTCGACGAATTCGCGCATCGTCGGGCTCTCTGCAATGCAAATGAAATATCCGCTTAACAGAAAGGCGCGCCTTGTCGCTACGTTTATCTCTTGAACTTGCAATGCGTGCAGCGTTTGTAAAAGTATGGCTCCAATGATCTAAATCTAAAGGAACCGGGATTTAATGATAAAAACGTTCTCGACAGTAACTTGCGTATTTCTCCTTATTTATTTCTATCTTTTAACTTATATAGTTTAACATGTAATTTTTCTACTTAATTCAATTTGTTTAACATGTTATTTAACATTTAAACATTATTGCCTTTTTAAACATTATTATGCTTAAATATAAGCTAACCTACTATATATATTTTTGTGGACTGTTATATATGACATTTGATGGGATTTTAGAATGGATGTGAATAAAAATCAAAGTACGCGAAGAGAGAATTGCTTGAGGAAAGACGCCGGTGAGCGTAAAAGGATTTTCTTTGAATATGGCTGAACAATTAAATGTAATTAAAAAGAAAATGTTAAGGGTTATTGGAAATGCTTCAGAAGAATATCATGAAAAAGTAATTAAATGCAATTACAGTGCGAATAAAAGCGACAATTTTAAATAAAGTTTATCTAAAATGTATTAGATTCGGTTTTGGATTCGTATATATATTCTTAAGTAATATTACATTTTATACTTTAGCTTTTGATCTTTATTTAATCTTTATTTCATCTTTGATCTTTCGTAATTTATGTTCTTCTGCAAAATCGCAAAGAGATTTTCTGAAAAGTTAAAGACGTTACGTGTTGTCGGGTTACATCCGGAAATAGCGAAACATCGACGATTAGCTCTATATGAGCGAAGCGGATCGATGTTCGTTGCAGGTGTTATAATTCAGCGCAGCATTCGTCTTCGCAATTTTTAGGCCAACGACTGACCGCGCATAAATTAAATGTGATACACGAACTCCATCGAGACAGTAAATTCATTCCATTTATTTCATTCGCGTCGTCAATTTATCGTCGTGACAAAAAAAAGTAATTCACGCAATTTTATATTCATGCGCTTGTTCTTTAAAAACATGTGCTTGAAAGAAGAATTTGTTATTCATCACATCCGTTATTCACACGTTATGAATACCAAATTATGCTAGGCTCCTCGAACAATAATTTGCGAAATGCGTTCGTGTAACACTGATTTATTATTAATCATCATTTCTTTCGGCTAGAAATGGGAATTAATATTTCAACGTTTCCCACTTGAAATATCGTTTTAAGAACCAACTTTTTATAACTTTATTGCGATCCGTATAAACATAAATCGTTTATTATGTAAAGATTGTTTCGGCTGGAAAACTGTTGCCTCGGTAATTTAATAACGCGAACGCGGCGCAGATTTACTTACTTTCAATTTATATTAGCGCTGTCGGAACTCCGCATGAATGGCGGTGACGTGATCAATATGCGGGGGTAACAATTTTGAGGGTGTAATGTGTGTTGTGCGGCATTTGCGGCGAATGTAAATGCGCGCGCGGTGAATTACGCTATTCCGAAGCGACGAGGAGTTGCAATTTTTCTTAACGAGGCCGTCCTACGACAAAATTGAAATCGTGTCGAGCTTTCGTTCGACAACAAGAAGGAAGAAGTGGACCCTCCTCCTTCTCTTTTGTACGTTTCTCTCTCTCTCTCTCTCTCTCTCTCTCTCTCTCTCTCTCGTCCACAGTTGGGCTTTCTTCCGCCGCGGAATACAAATTGATCGTGCCTCTAAGTCGCGTAGGCGACCTCGCCACTTTTATTGCGGTCACGTGCCGCTTTTCCAGCCACTTTTACTATTTTTCCGCGTAAGAGAGATGCGCACCCGATATTTTCCCGCCGACACTTCTCTTTCGACCCTTTTACATACACCGTGCTCCGGAAGGAAAGGTCAATACTTCGAGAGGCGGTAGCTCCGATCATAGTAGATGAGAAGTTTCTCCGCATAAATATACTTTACAAAGTTGCGAGGCATTTACAAAGCTTATATGTCATTAAACTTAAATCACCGTAATCTCCTCAATTTCAAGAAGACTGTAGCTGTTGGGCTGCCACAAGTAAAGGGAAAAGAAAGGATTTTCTACCTATTCATAAATATAAACATATTATATAAATCGCTCGTTTGCGCACAGTAGGTTCGTAATATTCAATATCGTTACTTACCGAGAACTATGACCTTTCTTCCACGACACCGTGTACACCAGGCGAGCTTCCTAGGACTTCAAAGGAGAGTCGATGTTCGCTGCCAAGTAAAGCCCTGGATGCCTTTAATTTTCCATGCGGTTCACATCTCTTTGCGATTTTTTGTGCAACTTTGTGCAGACACTCTTTCTCACACAATCCAATTAACTTGTGTGGCATGAGAATTAAATAGAGAGAGGACAAATAAATTAAAAAAATACTGTTCCGCTGCGCATTTATTGACAGGTAAATACACAAAAATATGTGAAATTATTCTATATGACAAATCTATTAAGACTTTTGTTATTCGCGAATAAGATACGAACTGATTAATTAAGGAATAATATAGTTGAATAATATACAACTTTTATTAACATTGCGCGGACACCGTGCTTTTGGAGCACTCACCTTGGGACTTTTAAGTTCAAAGGGGTTTTGAAAGTTTGTCTGTGTTACAAAAAAATCTATAAAAATTCATGTATCATCTTCAATGTTTCAAAAAGCGATCTCTATATTTACATAGGCCAGAACTGTTGCAATTTTTTTTAAGTGTTAAAACGTCAAGAGAAAACTGTAAAATACGAAAAATCGATTGTGCCTTGAAAGGCCTACGGTGTTAAATTTTTGCGCAGTGTTAAATTTATTGAAACAAATATTGCGTAACTAATTTTTGTTACGATCGAATATATATCTTTCAAGAATAAAGTGAAATTTATGAAAAAGTTTATTACATAAATATGATTCTTGCACGTTAATCAAGATAATTAAACTAAACATTTATAAATCTAAATTCCCTGATGAACTTGTCGTTCGATCTTTCCATCGATCAAAATTTCGTTTCGTGCCGTTCGTCGGCATTAAACCTTGAAACGCGAAATCATGGGACTATATACACGCATGATCTTATGGCTAGATTACCGGACGTAGCCTTTTGTCGATCGTGATACCGTAAAACTTTACGTCCCGCGCGTTTTACGGCAAACGAAGTTTGTTCCCGTTCTAGGGAAATAAATATCGTCTTGCTCTCGGCGCAACCGTCGTTATAAGCGCGATGATACGACGCTTTTACGTGATTAAAAGCGATAAAAAAAAAGGAACATACTTTATCCGGCATTATCCTCTCAAAGGTCCTTTTAACAAGGACACGAATAATAAATAATAATAAAAATTCATGATGACCGTGGAAATTAAGCTCTGCAAAGAACTGTTCTGTAATTCCGTGTATCGATTACTCTAGTATGTATCTGCAACGGAACGGCTCACTTCCATTTCCCGGTACGTTGACACGAAAAACACGAACGGACGGCAAGTCAATGCACGCACTCGCGCGCGCTCTCTTTCGCCATCTCTGTTTCCCCTCTCCGTCTGTCCACGTCAAAGCCAGTTAACGGAGGTCAAAGGTATCGCTCGGTTCAATTATGCCCATACACAGACACTCCGTCATTCTGCCCTGGCTACGGGTATACGATACATATTCATGATCACCTGATGGCTTTGCACCGAAGGACGGACGCGCCATGGGCCTGCCTCCTCCCTTTGGTAGATCGAAAGTATCCGTGTTGGTTTACCATCGCGTCGATCGTGTTTGCCGTGCGACCAGGCCAGCTGTTCCGTCAGTGACCGCCCCGCGATTGAGAACGCTGATAATTTAATAGACCTTTACACTATAACAATATATATACGGCTGTCCTCGGTTTACGGGAACGGTGGGAAAAGTTAATCTGGCTGATCGAAAGAGTATCAAGAAACCTTTATTGGCTTGTGCATTTTACCGCAGATTCGCATCCACAAATTTTAACTATCTTTTATTCTGATATGATTGACCGGCGTGAGAATACCTGTGATTTGGTTTCGACTGTTAGGTATTTAAAAAACGTTAATTGTGTTAAAATGATTTCATTAAAATAAATTTGTAAGAGCGCAAGTGAATATTTTATCCTTTAACTTTAAATAAAATTCAGTTTAATGGAAGTTTAATTTATTCTCTTTCTTTTAGAAACATATGGAACTTTGTTATAGAATTTTGTTTGATATTCTATATTTTTTTTCAAATTTTATAAGTATTGTATTTAATAGTATAGCCCCTTTTTTTTAATGTGTTGTATGTACATTGACGACGCTTTGACATTTTCTTTCAACATTCTGTACGTAAGTTGCATTATTAGCGAACTGGTGCACATAAGAAGGATTTACAAGCTGAACAAAAAGCGAGAACTGATCGAAAGTTCGCCGGGGGGCGTCGCAAAATCACCGTCGCCGTCGGTGCTTTCCGACAACATTGCGCTACTTCCGAGTTCGTTAAAGTTCGACATCCTATTCGCCCGGTCCTGGTCGATCGGTCGGTGGAATAACCGGAAGTAGGTCTGGCACGTTTCCACGTGGTATTAACCCAATTTACACGTTCGTAATTGTAACGCGCGAGCGTCCGCAAACGAACGTACGAACGGACGAACGAATGAGTTCCATTGTCTGCGACAGATTTAGTAAATCTGGAGCTGTCGATAACCGACCATTCACCCCGATTAATACACGGAACGTACGGTCGGCCGGCTCGCTGTAAAAAGGCGTGTCCCGCTGTTCTCTTCTGCAATCGTCTCGAGAGGGTATCTCTCCGGAAAGGTGAAAAGAATCGGAAGTGACTGGAGCGTCACGTCGTGCTGGCCATGTCGACTCTTTCGATCAGTCGATTGCGGATGTGGACGGTAGAATTGGATCGACTGACTGGAGAGGTGAACGGGAGGGAACGAGGGCAGGACAGATCGCGATATCGTCGAGGTTAGGAATGGCGAGGTCAGCCGAAGTCGATAACACGTCGAGATACCTATCCAAGAAGAGGTCCGAGGCACCTGAAAGTGTCGCGAAATACCTCGAGTTCCTCTGGGAATAGTCTCACTCGTTTCTCTCTCTCTCTTTTTTTCTTTCTGACTTCTCTCTCTCTTTCTCTCTCATTCTCCGTCCTTTTTTCCTTTTTTCTTATCTATTTCGTTTTCTCCATTTTTCCCGGCTTCCGGTTTTCTCCAGGATGAGCATGGAAGAGAAAAAGAAAACGTTCTCTCGTACTCGACTGAATTTAATCGGAATTTCGATATCTTGCGCCGGAGATCGGCTTGTAAGCAAAGTAGCCAAGCATACTCTTGAAGATTTGTTAAAAGATCCGCATTTACAAAGCAGAAATGACGTTATAACCGTTTTGATGCAGCGAACGAAGTTTTGATTTAATCTGTAAAATAATAAAATAAAGCTATTTTATCCGTAGATTGTAATAGATTAAAAATGGCACTATTGCGGGAGTTTTTTTTTTCATAATTTGATATCTTTCATATTTTCATATTTTGATTTATGATGAGCGAAAAAGTTTTGCTCGTTTCCAGCAATTTTTTTTATTCATACAATTATACACAATTATAACATATATTTTGGACTTTTTCCGGGTTATTTAAATATACCCGTTCAAAAGTAACTAACCACTCATATCGTTTTGCATTTCACAATTTATAACTCCTATAATTCTATTACCTTTTCACTGTGGAATGTGATGTAGTCCGGCTCCCATGTGATGTAACCGGGCTATGCGGAGGGTACTTCGATTTGCAAAATTACTCGTTGACAACAATAGCGAAGCGGTTACGCGAACGGGGCGGAATATTTGCCGCATTTCTGCGGAAAGCGATTTTGATCATATTGCTTTTGGACGTCCTGGCGCGGCGGCGCGGCGGGATAAAGGCCAAAGGAAATGTTAATCGCCGTTATTTAATGCCCGCAATTTTGGCCACTTTGCTTTGAGTCCGCTAATAATACGCGATGTGGGCTTTATTACCTGCGTTCCGCGCGTAATACGCGCTAATTGATACATAATTCATTTACGACCGATGACCGACGATCAAACGTTTAGACGTTAGCGCTGAAAAACGGCGATTGCATCGAGGTGTTGCCGGACAAACGATTGACACTTAACGTATCGATACGGCCGCTGACCCATCACAAACTACCGTTGCCCCCAAAAAAGTTGTATCCGTCGCGCGCGAGTATTAAATACTTCCTGTCACCCGGTATTTTAAGCTCCCGCCCGCGGCGGAAGCCACGAAGGGATCCGCTAAATCGAGAGAAAAACAAACTCGTTTCGCTTTTACGTCGCGCATGTTTTATGCGTTTTCGCTTTGGCGTTTTGTGGAATTGGCTTTTATTATTAGAGGTAAACGAGTTTGCGGGTCGTAATTGCGTGTGGCTCGGGACTGTAAAATTGCAAAGCCGCCGATTGCCTCAAGACGTACGCTTGTCGATGAGAAAAATTCAGCGAGGGAATATTGTGAATTACGAAGGGATATTGTGTGTGTGTGTGTGTGTGTGTGTGTGTGTGTGTGTGTGTACAAATCTTAAAGGAAAATTGCGAGTTGTGCACACATCTGTGCGTACAACATTCGCTTTAAACCGTAGTTTTTCAACCTCGATGTTACGAGTACCGCCAATTAAGTTTCAAATGAAATTTTTCTTAGCGTAAAGTCCACTTGGCGTTATGCGAGAAATAACAACATCTCGGGGCGGGTTTACGTTTTCAGAGCTTAATTAAAAACGTAATAAACTCTCTTGAATGTTAAATAACTCGTTAACGACATCGTGAATTAAACACGCGTCGGGAAAGAAGTGGAATATTAATCGTTCGACGTCTTCGCGGGTTTATTCTTTAATTTAATTTTTCTCTCTCATCCGACTCGCGGCAGTCTATATCCGTTCCGTTCCTTTCGCGAGCGCTATTCACACATACTCGCGATAATCCTATATAACGAGGATATAGAAAGAAAGAAAGAAAGAAAAGAAAAATTCCCACTGGTTGGGGTTTCTTGATTAAGTCGCGTGAGCGAAGTTAATTCGGTTCTTTGGTAGAATCGATGAGGTACTTCGACCGTCGCGAAGTCGATTCGAAGGCGAAATCGGGGTGAGTTGCGAAGGAATAACCGATACCTTTTTAAATATACTGAATGACATTAATCGCTTGTATCCTTCCGCTCGAGAAATTTCTCTCGGGGACGGCGGGTAGACGCCATTTTTCGTTCTTAGAAGATCCACGGAGTCCGGGGGAACGTCGAGGGCAATTAAAGGGAGTTCCGTAATTGCTAATTGCGCCCGCGCTGTGCTCGCAATGGTGTTCCATCCTGCTCGCGACGTCCCCGACGTCTAAATTATACACGACAGATTTGCATACGAAGATCCTCTCGCGAAAGAAGCGTATACCGAACGAGATTGCTAACTGACATTTCTCTTTCCCAACGAATCGGGCGCGCTAATTAAAACTTATAACGAGAGATTCGGCCTACTTTAGCAAGTGCGATTCGCGACAATTACGAAACGAACACATAACTTCTTGCACTTCAAGTTTCAGTTTATACGTTAAATTATGTTCTAATTGTTTTTGTAGCGTCACGTAAATGATTGAAGAAATTTTTAAATCGCATCTTACAATTAGATTTACTTTTTAAGAATATGGACTTAAGAATGTCTCTCAATAATGTCATTGCGAAGATAAACATATCAACTATGCGACATTTGACGCAAAAATTAAATAAGCGTTTTGTTTTATTATTAGATTATATCCCTATTCACTCCAGCCCAACAGTCGTTTCTAACAGTCGTTTTTTTGTGAAAAACAAATTATCGTGGGATAATTCCCCCACGCCGGAAAAATAATTTTTTAAAATTTTAAATAAAACGAGTCGTAATGTGTGTTTTTCAACATATAAATGTTGTAAAAAAATATTTTAATAAATGATTTCCAAATGTTATTTACATTGATTTTTAGTCGAAGGTACAAAGATATTATAATAATTTTTGGGGAATTGTTCAAAGCTTATATTAACATTATAAAAAACACGTGGGACTCGAAAGTGCATGGTTGGAGGATTAAAGGGACGGAAAAAACGTTGGAGTGAATAGGGATATTATAGATTCTAATTTTTTTGTTTATTTTATACACGTGCGTGCGCGCCGTGCATATGCGCGCATTTAAGGACGTTCTCTCGTCCTTATACTAGAGAAAATCGATTTTCTTAGGATTTTCTTGAAACTGTGAATATACGTTAATTTAGGTGTGCTTTATGCGTGGTATAAATTTCAGTACCTCTTCCGGTATAAAAAAATCAAGATACTGAGCTTCAAAGTTTCAACTTTTACTAATGAAAAGGTTTTCCAGGCCAAACGGGTAAGAGATACGAGGTTGGTCAAGAGGACCAAAGTTGCTCCTCTCGTCGAGTTCTATAAGGAAAAAATGTCAAAACTAAAAAAATTAAATTAAAAAATTTTTTTTTGAAACTTTGAGGCTTAGTATCTTTATTTTTTATACCGGAAGAGGTACTGAAATTTATACCACCCATAAAGCACACCTAAATTAACGTATATTCACAGTTTCAAGAAAATCCTAAGAAAATCGATTTTCTCTAATAGTATAAGGACGAGAGAACGTCCTTAAACAACCGCGTGTTAAAGCGTACATCTAATATCACAAGGTCGCAACTTTATTACAACTCAAATACGTGCTTTCGCGCTACTTTGCGCTTCAAAATTTTATCCCTTATCACAGTGTCGTGGCGCGATAAAAGGGTAACGACATCTCTTTCTCTCGCATATAATTTACTTGGCCGGCGGCCAAACTCTCCCATAGACCTTTTTACTATATTTACGTTCTCCCCGTCCTTCTCCGGAATTTCTTCATTTCTATAATCTTCCGTATCTGCCTGCCGTCGGCCACGGCAAGAGAAAAACTTTCCAGCAAGTGATTTTCGGAACCGTTGAAATTATCGCGACTGCGATCGCCGACGGGGGAAACTATAGTTTCGTGCCGTGGCACGTGCAAGAGAATAGAATCTTGGCGTGAGCTGAAACGAAGGAGGGAAAAAGCCGAGATAGGTCGGATTATCCTCTCCATATATACGTATAGACTGTATAGAGCCCCTTAAGCCAAACCTGTTAAACCAAACGCGGGCGGAATCGCACGCGACGCATATATATCGGTCGGCCGGTTTCACCGATCAACTTTCAAGATAAATATAAAATTAAGTTATGCTTATCAAAAATGGTATCCGTAGCTGAATCTCACATTATTCTCTTTTATGTACATGCGTGTATATATGTGCGTGCGCGTATTTACATATCGTGTTCATCAATATTATTGTATATATAAATTTACTGCGTATCAGATTCATGAATTTATGTTTTGCAAATTGTTGTTTGGAAGCACTTAGCGTTGTTTATAATATTTGTAATGACCAAAATTTTATTTAACGCTTGAACTTTTAATCTATGGATTCTATGGTGTTTAAACTATAATGAAGTATTATGAATAATTTAGTTATTTTTAGTGGTATAAGTAAAAAGTTTTGCGCGAATAAAATCTGCCCAAGTTCGCGATGAAAAAGACTCGCCGACAGAAAGGTTTTATACTCGAAGCTGCGAGCTCTCTCGATTTATGGGGTTGGAAAAAACGCTCGAAAGACGCTTTTGTGGGCGTTAACATAAGGGAATGTTAAGCTACATATACATATAGTACAATATACGTATAATGCCGCAGAGCATTCATTCGGGGGCGCGCGTCTATTCACGGACATTACCACTGCGCTCCTCTTTATCATATCGATGGAAACATCCTGGCGAGAAGTTCTTTTGCGCGAAAACATTGTTGTCAAGGCCGAGGAAGAGAGCTCGATATTGCAGATTAAAGAAAGAAAAGTTGTTATGAGTGGCCGTTTGGCGGAAGAGAAAATTGGAAAAAGTTGCGCTCGCGACGACAAGAAAAAGGAAGGATTTAAAAACATATTAGCTCGGTATACGTCAAGATATTAGAGTCACAGTTCACAAAAATAGATAATTACAGATAAATATCCTTCGCGTTTTATTGCCATTTATTTCAAATGTTATGATATATACCTATATCTTTAACTCCGGGCTGTGCTCCAAGTTTCTTCTACCATATTCTGTTATACAGCAATATTAAAATATTTGTCAATAATGTAAACGTAATAATCACTGTAAGTTGTCAAAATATTTTTATCATCTCTGTTTAATGCTAATAATATATATTTATAACACACATAATAAAATTGTAAAAAAAATAATTACACTAATTATATAATTGAAAAAGATATATATTATTATTCTTATCGTAATATTGGAATTATTTAATTGATATTTTTTTATTTATAAAAATTAACTTCGTGGGGAATCTTTTGGCCAAGAACCAAGATACTAAACAAAGAGATACGTTTCGGTATTGAATCACATTGTGAAGCTTGACCGGAAATTCAGGCGGCCTTTATTACAGCCGGAGCTTTATATGTTATAAATTCGTTATGAGCATTACTTCAACCGCAAGGACGAGTTCACGTATTCCAGGTCGTTGCATTTGGATGCGGTTAAACTTGGTAGCTCTCTCCCATAGTCGAACTTTACGCTAGCGCCTATGTAAACGACCCTGATTGTTGCTTTCTTCCGCATATATGCCTGGTACCGCAGCAAAAAAATTTTGTTTTATCTTAGCTTCCAATCTTGAGCGAAAATTGCCGTGATTATTGGCGCAAAATCAGAATTCAGTATTACCTTCAGAAAGTAATTTTTTCCGCAGGTAGTTATCTTCTTATTATTTGATTAAAATAAAAAATTAATAAAAAATTGGGGAAGCACGTAAAAAGGATATTTGTGATAATAACTAAATAATTAAATAATTTATATTTATTAAATATTGTTGCAAGGCCATACGTTGAAAAATTGTTAAATTATATTTATTAAAGTAATCAATTATGCTAATTAAATTTTAGTGTAATTGCAGCTTGCATTGTTTATTAAAATTATCTTATAAGTATTAAATTTTGATTAGAAATGACAATTTTGGAATTAGTTGAGGCGAACGATATATTTAAGAAAAAATCAATTTCCCATAAAAGTACAGACCAAACAACCATAGGGCGCGATGGCGAGCGGAACTGTTCCCGTGTCTTCTTTATACATCATCAGTCAAACTAAACAACCCCTATCTTTTCGTTCCTTCCTTTTGCGCCGTCTTATCTGATGCAATAAAGATGCTCTTTGCACGCGTCTGATAACAGCCGTTAAATCGCGCGGCGACTAAGTGTCCGATCGTGACTGGAAAGGTGCGCGTGAAGACGGAATTTTTCAAGCACCTTCATTCTTATTCGGTCTTCTTCGATCTTCAGCTGCGGCCCGCCCAGGCTCGCCGCTGCGATGGTGTTAGTGAAAATAGATGCGATAGATGTGACCGATAGAAGCGCAAAGAACACACCCAAGGCGAATTTGCATTTTAAGCAAAGCCAAGAAATTTCGCCGAAACTTCCTCGGGGAATATTCAACGCGTTGCACGTGAGGTAACAGCGAATTACGGGGTTAGTTGTAAGTTAACCAGCTAAATTTTAATCAATTTTCCAAGAGCCCCTGTCACAATAGATTTTGGTTAAAAATTGTTTACTGCCTAAATGCAAATTAATATAGCGTTTTTCATTAAACACCTAAGCGTTAATTCTTTTATGACGACGTCTAAAAGTGACCTCACTCGCGAAAGAGAGAAGCATTAATTATAATTATACAACTATTATATAATAAAGACACTTTTAACGTATACGTAATTTAATATATGCATATATTTTTACTATAAATAAGTGTAATATTGTAAATTTTTCATATAAATTATTTTACATTCATATGACGTATATCCATATATTCTTTGATTTCATTGCTTTTACACGTCGTATATAAAGATATTTGCTAAAAATGCTCTAAATTGTGGTTACGCCACTCATATCGTTCACGCGAACAATAAAGATGAACGTATTTCGGGGAAACGTCTTATTACTCAGCTATTTTCGGGAGCTCCTAAGGGAGACGCAGCAGCGTCGTTCCGACGGCGGCACGCTAAATCTCATGGCAACTGGATTTGAGGTGCTCGAGGGTGTCTTGGCAGACTCGGTGGCTCCGACAGTACTCGGAAAATATGTGGCGTGACACGTAGGTAGATATAATGCAAACCTCACGTTCTACGTTGAGGGATCTTCCGTTTAAAAATTATTTGCGATTCGAATAGTATAGCGTCACGTGCAGTATATTCAAACATTGCGCTATTTCTTTCATCGAAAGAAGGTTTCTATTAATCTTCTTTCGTTGTGCAATCTCACTCATTTCGAATAGCTCGATATTTAAGAAATAGTCGATCTCGAAGGAAGGGATTCTCTCTGACCTTCTCTCTCTTCCTCATTAGCTTCATAAAGCGTAAAATACATCTCGTCTTATACGGAAGATACGAAAGCGTATGTATGTTTCATAATGCCCACCTATCGAAAGGGAGGGTCTTTCAACAGAGATCGCTCAGACTCGTTCGAGACGTAGGCGAGATTAGTTGCGTAGGACACGGTTTAACGCGTATATGCGTGGGACGTCTTCACGGAATATTGAAATCTGATATTACGAGAAGGATCATGACCTCTCTTCTACACTTGCCCATAATTAGATCAGAGATCCGTGCCGGGATCAGCTGGCACGCTAATTGGTTACGAGTTTTATAGACATAATCGAGAATTGTGTCTATAAAAATTACGAAGGCTGCATTAAAAAGAGATATACAAGCTGCGAACTAAAAAAAGATCTTTTTGGAAATGAAAAACAAATATTTATTTTGAAACAATCTTCTCGTAATTATTTTTAAAAGTGGCGAATGAAATAAGAAATGTATTAGTCGCATCATGTGCAATAGGTACATTAATTCAACGTAATCGAGTTCCATAGTATTTGCACGGTTCTTTACAGGTGCCTTGCAATTATTTCGGTGCCGTGAGTAAATCACTAGCCTCGAATGCAAAATATAGTCGGAATAAGTCGCAAATTATAATTTGATCGCAATAACTTCGAGGGTAGGAGTAGCGATGGGATGAAGTACCTTACAAGTAAACTTGAATCTGTTGGCGTAATTTCAACCCCCCTTTATGATTATTTCGAAAAATGAAAGTTGTACTTTCAAGTAGACTCGAATCTGAACGAAATGGATTCGGACCGGTTCGGACCTTTTATGAGTACATATTCGAGTACATTTCGAAAGACAAGAGCTTTAGATACTTCCAAGTAGAAGTATCTAATCTGGTTCAAATATGTGTGTATTTTTTGTGAGTACTTTACTAGAAAGTGGACTCTAATCTGGTTCAAATATGTGTGTATCTTTTGTGAGTAGGTATTTTATTAGTATTCTTTGAATCAAAACGTTTGTATAAAGTGACAGTTGTTTTAATATATTATTTTTTGATAATTATAAATATTAAATTATCAACAAATTAATAGACGGCGATACGAGTTAAGCGCGGTACGTGGTGCGCAAGTAAAGAAATTAATAGTTACAGAAGTAACGAATTACAATGTATATAATATACATATATTCCAACTTAATAAACTACGCGTCGATTATCTGTCAGACTTGAAACACAGTATACATTGTAATTCGTTACTTCTATAACTAATTAATTTCTTTACTTGCGCACCACGTACCGCGCTTGACTCGTATCGCCGTCTATTAATTTGTTGACATTTTTACTAGTCTAATGACATAATTAAATTATCAGTCGTTGAAATTGAATTTGATAAAAATACGAATAAAAATACAGAATAAAAGTTACTTAAAACCTTTACACATTTATACATTCTTTAAACTAACAACTTCTCAGAGTTCGAGTACTACTTGTGAAAGATTCGATTTCTTTACGATAGACAAACTACTTATAAGTATATTCGAATATACTTATACGTTTATTTCAAATTCTACAGACAGGGGAGACCGGGTTTGGTGGGCCATAGAGGCAGATAGACTAACCGTTAATAACTTTGCAATTTTTACACGAATGTGCGGCCGATTGCACCAAAATTTATTGTAGACATAAACATTCCTCTCCCTTCAATTGCGTTAGACGTGGCGTCGCACGGTAATATGTTATTACAGAATGACAGGTGTTTATTGAAAAATTGGACTACAAAAGTAAATATTTTTCTCAGAGATTTTTTGTTTTTACACTTTATTAGACGAGTAATTGGAACCAGTTAGATCCATAAATATTTATATATAATAGATTACTATTTAAAAAGATTATTTTTTTATTATAAACACAAATTTATCTTTTATTTGTTAAAGAATTTGTTTAGTTTATTCACATTTAAATTTAAAATATAACTTATATCATAAAAAATAATTAATAGTTTATAAGAAGACAGCTTTTCTATTCATGCTGGGCTATTTTGTTACCGCTGGGTTAAGCTGCAAATAACATTTTTTCGACTAATTACACCTATAGTCAACTTTCCCTATATTGTTATAGTCAACCAACCCCGAACATGGGGTTGGTTGACCAGCGTGGAAGAGGGGTATAAGGAAAATATTCAATTATATTAATTATCATCAAATTAAGTTAACTTTAAAAATTCAATTTAACCCTTAAATGCCACCCGGGGTCCAGCGGACCCCAGACCCTTTACAATGATATATTTTCAAATGTTTCCGCC
>JASTWP010000898.1:0-102383 GCA_030770255.1 Temnothorax ravouxi
TTTGCAGAATGACAAAAGTATAATTATTTGATAAATCGATAATTATAACTTTATTGGTAAAATTTTATTGAAAGCAAAATTATTCTTTATATTCTCTTTTTTTCATGATAAAGACATCATCAAATGTACGTATATGCAAATGCAAATATTTAATAAAACAGGTATCTGTTGTAGGTAGAGTAGGAGAAACCTTGAAATCACCAGTAGCCAAATATCTATCACGAAGACTAGAAGCTTTGAATGTTCCACATTTCATCTGGTTGGATCTTTCTACATCTTGACAAGCTTAATTCGCCACTAGACACCTCGTAATCTGTATAATACATAATACCCCGTACTACTACGAGACCGAGAGCCCATAACCACGAACTTTGCGCTACATGGTATCCACTTTGCATCAAACAACGAATAATCTACCGATTTTTCGATATTACCTGTGGCTTCGATAGTTTATCCATATGTCTCTGCCAAAATATTCTCTTCGACTTCATCGTCATAGGAAGATTTGTCTCGACAGTCCCGAGTGTCCCGACTTTTGACAAGCATTTAAATTTCGTTTACAAATATAACCGTAAACAAACTTGTACGCCATCTATAAAGTGCTGTTTCAATCGAAACTATCGGAAGATTAGAACAGTTTACGTTACGAGTAAAGTTAAAAGGTTAAGTACATTCAAAGTTGTTTTGATCACAGATTTATTAATCTGTGGTTTTGATGCTTGACACTTCATTGGAATAAAGAGCCAATAAATATAAACAAAATACGAATTTGTATCTCGACATATATAAACTGCCATAAATTATTATATCTGCATGCATGCAATTTCCAATAATAAAAGCAGTGTTTACAGAGAAGAGAAAAAGACTCTTGCCCTTTTTACATCAAATAGAAACAGGGAATGTCAGCTTATATGCTTATCTTGTTTATCCTTATTCCAATATTCTATAGTTCTGTAGTTATCAGTATCGCCAGTATCTTCTAATTTATCGTTATTTCAATACTGATACGAATGTCGAGCGACATCCGTATTTTATATATATAGTTATAGTACATATATATTACGAAGATATAAGTCTGCTGAATTTGTTTAAATCATTTTGCCTCTTTTCTAGTAAATCACGATGGAGATGCAATATACTTTGAGATTAATTACTTTATTACTACTTCTCCACACTGTAAGGGCTGTGACTTTATCTTCGACATCCCCATCTTTCTCTCCAATCGTCATTCAGGCTGATTATGGAATAAATTATACAAAAACCATAAACGCTACGATCGAATATGTGTTTTTGTATCCCACTAGCAATGTAAGTGTCAACACTTGTTCATTCGAAAGTATATCTTTTCTCCTTTTGAATAAAATTATATATTTAATTGTATATTTATAGATATCCTTGGAAACCGCAAGAATCAAGATAGAAAGCAACGCGACTCATAGTTTGCCATTGATAATAGTAGTGCGTCAAACAACTGGTATCCTATCTTGGCAAATACCTTTGCTTGTCAATGGCGTGAACTTAGATACTGTGACATATAACAAGACTAGTCGTACTCTGTGCTCCACCAAGTATTATCGTTATGCACAAAACGACGAGGAATATGTTATTGTTGGTATCTCCACAGCCAGTCGCGATAATGTCTTCTTTCAAATCAGCGTGGTTGAAATTACAGACTTTTATTTAAAGTATGTATTGTGTCATACAAACGCAAGATTGTTAAGAAACGCATCAAGCATATAGCTCGCTCATACTTTTCGCTTATTTTTGCATTTAATCCTTTCTAGTTCTGGAAATAAAGTACAGGTACAGATTTCTCCATCTGAACCTATATATTATGGCTACATCTTCTCAAAACAGGAGAACTCCTCTGTCATTGTTCGCGTCGAATCGGATAATGATGTCTGTATGACCGTGTCTATACAAAATACTTCGGTGAGTAGTTGGTGATGTAGTTCTTGATGAAATTCAATACTCATAAATCTCTATTTTCCTTTTCTAATCTCTATTTTTCAGTGTCCTGTATTCGATTTGGAACGAAACATTGAGTTTTCTGGACACTGGCAAACTGTGAGTAGAAGAGGAGGTATTACAGTACCGGTAAGTGATGCTATATAGTGTAATAATCTTAGGAAAATTGATGTATTTTATATGTCCATGTAATGTAACATAAAATTGCTATAATATGCTATTATAATGCAACAGTGTTAGCGTTACAATGTACATAAATCGTTTTACATATATATAAAACTGTTACAATACTTGTTTCAGAGGGAAGCTTATCCATTAGGATTCTTCGTTGTACTTGTCGTCAAAGGGGAGGACACCGATTGCAATGGGTTATCAAGTAGTAATCCTCTTCGTACTAAAAATGTTACGTTAATCGTAAATCCTACTATTACTAAACGGGATTATGTTGTTGCATCGGCATCCGCGGCGGCAATTGTATTAGGTTTTTGTGTCTCTTATATACTGGTTGTAATAGTATTCAATATCAGAGAGACCAAGAAACTAGCGACGCAAGAACCGATAAACGAACAAAGTCAAGATGTTAACGAGCACGTACCGAGTCCGTCGATGGTAACTATATAATATTAACATGATTCGAACTTCATACACATAGTCATCTGTGTCTTTTGCGTAAGTACGTTTATATAATGTCAATGTTTATAATATTGAAATGCTTCAGAATAGTCCGAAACAATGGGATTCTGCAGAAGAAGATTCATCCCTGGATGAGGACGATATAGATCTAATGGAAGATGCTCTCTCCGATAAGGACGTAATACGAACGAAGGTCATCCTCTCGGTTTGCGATCTCGCTCGCAAAGAACCGAGGATATTGCGACATAAATCTCGTTTATACTTATATTATTTGGCAACCGTCGCAATATTCTATACCTTGCCGGTCGTGCAATTGGCGGTGACATATCAGCGTGTACTTCATACAACCGGCAATCAAGATATGTGCTATTACAATTTCTTGTGCGCCCATCCGCTAGGACTACTGTCCGATTTCAATCACGTGTTCTCAAATTTCGGATACATTATGCTGGGTTTACTGTTCATATTTCTAACTTACTCTCGAGAGCACCACGAGCCGGATCAGGAGAAAACAAAATGCTATGGCATACCGCAACATTACGGTCTGTTTTATGCAATGGGCACTGCATTAATAATGGAAGGTATATTGTCGGCGAGTTATCACGTGTGCCCTAGCCGTAGTAATTTTCAATTTGGTAAGTAGCATTAATTGCAAAGTATATTTTCTTTAATTTCATATATTCATATAATCAATTTCCAGACACCAGCTTCATGTACGTAATCGCTGTGTTGTGTATGATCAAAATTTATCAAAATCGCCATCCCGATATAAACGCTAGAGCACCGGTAACATTTGGAATGTTGGCTGTTATAATATTCGCAGGACTGATCGGAGTTCTAAATGGTTCTAAGACCTTTCTGATAATATTTTCTATCCTGCATTTACTAATATGCTTCTTTCTGACTGTGCAAATATATTACATGGGACGATGCAAATTCAACAGAAGCGTTTTTAAAAGAGTGATACAGGTATGTAATCTATTTAATATCACGCACTGTTGCAAGACATTTGCCATTGGTATCTTGCAGAGATTCAAGCACGAGGCACGCTGCGGCATATGGCATTTACTTCGACCGCTTTATCCCGCAAGATTCATAATGCTCGTATTAGCGAATTTATGTAACGTCGGTCTCGCGGTATTCGGAAATATGTATCAGCAAGGCAACTTCGCTACATTTTTACTGGCTATATTGATGTCCAATTTAATTTTATATACATTCTTTTACATAATGATGAAGGTATGTATATTCTCTCGCTCTCTTCCCTCCTCTCTTTCGTAACCACGTAAGAAATCAGAAGAATTTTATAATTTTATAATTTTAATTAATACAAAAATCTTGCTTTCAGCTTTGCCATAGGGAACGGATTCTTCCTACACCCGCGATTTATATTTTCCTATCTATGCTATTTTGGGGAGCAGCTTGTACTTCTTCGTGAATAAAACTATTTCTTGGGCTCTTACACCGGCCCAATCCCGCCTGTACAATAAACCTTGCGCATTAGTGAACTTTTTTGATTCCCATGATATCTGGCACTTTCTCTCTGCACTAGCAATGTTCTTTTCATTTATGGTATTACTTACTTTAGATGATGACTTAACAGATATACATCGGAGTCAAATACCAGTTTTTTAAGGCTACTCTTCTACGTAGGTTTGAGAATTATGTGAAACTTTACAATTTTTTATGAGGTATTCTCTCGAATGTACATACATGGTATATAGTTTATATAATATAATAGTAATTTTACAAAAATAATTATATCAAATATATAAAAGGCTTGGGAGAGAGAGCGTGTGCGTGTGTATTTCTTGTGATAGAAACGTGCTAGTGAGTATTGTCTGCACCAAAGAATGCGTGTGACGTTCGATTAGACCGAATAAATGTATAGATGCATACAATGTTACAATGAACAAATTTTAATTTCAGTGCTTCGGTGGCACTTTTTATGAAGAAATGTGATAATGTTTGAAAATGAAAATATCTTCCGCGCAAAACGTAGAAAGAAGAAATTAACATAGAGAAAAACCATTTAACGTTATACATAGAATGTATACATTTTTGCATCTGTCGTAAGATAATGTTATTTAAATGCGGCAGTTGCGCGAGCATATTGTTCATCAATGTCAAAGTCTCCTACAATGTTTTCCTTCGAAAAATAAATATACATTTTATATATTTGCGCGCATACGCGCCCGCGCGTGTGTATATAATTAATATATACAGAATACCCCCGCACTTTTATTAACGCATGTTCTTTCAGATACACAGTACAGAACGTCCCAAACTGAAGCGTATCTTATCCTTATCACTAATCAAGCATTAATTGTCAAACTAGCAAAACTTGTGAAATATTGAAAATTAAAAGATATACCAAGATGACTGTTATTGTTACGAGTAAACAATTAGCTCTTGATTGTTTGGATTTTGGATTAATATCAATATTAATTTACTTTAGTACAAATCAGACTTTTCAGACTTGCAATCGGATACGAAGGATGTTTTCTAAAAATTCAAGGGTCATGATAAAGAAACAGCAATACATCGGCAAGTTCTCCTACGAAAAAATTGTCTTAGAATTTCAAAAAGTTTGTAACTGAAGGAATATGCGATATTTTGGGTATATCTCTTTATATTTCCATATACAATTATAATCTATAAGCTCGTCACGAAATAACAGTGACGCACCCCTTTCTATTCTTTCCTAAATACATATATTCGAATATGTGAAGCGCTTTGTAACAATGAGATTATGTGAAAATCGTTTAACAAGTTAATCGGACAATATCCTAAGGTGCGTTCCATTTGGCGCTCACAACGCTCATGAGCTTATTCATCCTTGTTTAACATTTAACAAACAACAAGGATGAAATGATTCTAAGAGTGTTGCGAGCGCCAAGTGGAACACACCCTTGTATTTTTCCAATTTCTTGAATCATCAACTTTAAAATAAAAATTGTTAAAATTTAAACTATCGGGATACTCCGACCGTTTAAATGTCAAAAGAGAGGTCATGATCGTGTCCAGATTCCACTCGAAATTTGAAAAAGTTAAATCTTACAAAACTCTACTCGAAATATCGCCTACTCAATTATATTAACCCTTAATACCAGAACATATTTGGATTGATATGAATAATTATACATATATCTTTGATGATAAATTGTACTATTGATGCGCATTTAAATATTAACAAGTTGGAATGAATACATAGCATGGAGCGGATACTCTTACGCGAAATGCATTCAGGATGAAACGCTCGAGTCCTTATGGTGTTCCTGCCCCGTAGTCTCTAATTGCGACAAAGTTCTTTGCAACTCCGCTCGTTCGGTCGGCTGCAATCTATGCGCAATTTCCAGCACCGCGTCCAACCTTATTTCCGGACAGATTTCTAAAGCCTCCTTGATACGCGTTACTACCGCGTCTCTCTTCACGCACATTATATTACGCGATACAACACTGTCATCGGTTTTACGTTGCGCTTCCAGCCAACAAGCTGCAGCTTCGTCTTGATCCCACAAATATGACTCCGTTGCTCCCTTGTCCTCGATGAACCAACGTCGAAGCATTGCTTCCACTTGTCTGACGTCGAGACTGGGCTGCGTCGACAAGATCTCGTTTTTAATTTCTTCCTCGGAAAGTCTTCGTCGTAATCGCCAGTAAAACAGCCGGCGTGCCTTTTTCCATGGTATTATCTCGTGAATCGTATTCTTCTCCAACATCCTCTCCGGCGTATCGTGCAGATCGGCAAAATGTACGGCGACTTGACGATACATCGGTTCCAAAATCTGCTCGCGTTTGCGAATCTGTGCTTCGATCTCGGTTCGTTCCTCCGCCGTGTTTGCGGTCGACAATTTTTCCTACAAACACACATAGATTACATAAACATCGGGAGTTTGACGTAAAAAAAGAAGAAATCGCTTACGTACTTTTAATTTCAGTATAACGAGATCGACTCTGTGCATAGTTTTCACAATGTCCTTGGTACGAAATTTGATTTCTACGATAGCGTCGGATTCCAAGATGCCACCTCTACTGGTATTGTCGGCAAACATCTCTATAAAACGAGGATTTATTGTAGTATCAACGACTGCCCAAGCGCCGCCTCTGAGTTCTCCGTTCGGTGGGATATAAACGATTATCGGCCTGCAATATTGCCGCAATCCGTCCACGATGTACGCGCCGAACTTGACGATCTGCTCGTACATGTCTGTAAGCGAGAATAACGAAGCGATTAGTGAAATTGGGACAGCGATTAATCGAGCGGCACCCTCGATCGAGCTCACCTTTCATGCCGCCGGAAAAGCCTCTCCAATTGGCGAAGATAAATAGCGGCAATTCCTCCTTTCCGAAATCTTGAATAGCTTGGGCGGTTTTGTACGCGCTGTCCGGAAACCAAACTTGTCCCGCTTGAGATATGGTTTTCGCTTCCGAATCTAAATTGGCAGGGTCGGCTGGTAAATGTAGCTCGACGGTCCTCGTTTCGACGGCGATAATGCCGCACGGTATCCCACCGAGCCTAGCTCGCCCCGTTACCACCGTTTGAGCCCATGGCCTCATTATTTCCTGTTCCATCAAACAAAAGCGAATTAACAAATTTGCTATCGTGTTGCTGTAAGAGCGAGAGAAAACAAGAATAAAACTCACATGCCACGAGCCGCGGTCGAAGAAGCCGCTTTCCCAAACGTTCGACTCGGTACAGTTTCTGCCTTCTAGCATCCATCTCGGATCGTAGGCCGCTTTCGTAGGTACGTAAGCGATCTCTCGGTCAATCGGGTCTGTGATGGGTAACAGTATCGGCAACGAGGTGCCTCTATTTTTAGGAAAGTAACTTAGCCACTTTAGTGCGGTCCCCACTCCGTCCAAGTCTCGAGCGTCGGTCGCATGAGACACCCCATTGTTGTGCATAATCTGCGTACCGCCCAGCTGATTATTGCTGGCGTAAACCTCGCGACCCAGCACGGCGTTCAATGCTCTGTAACCGGTTAGAATAATGTGCGAATTTTCGATCTGGATTACCCTTTGGCCGAGACGCAGCAGATAGGCACCGATACCGATCGCACGGCACG
Organism: Temnothorax ravouxi; assembly: GCA_030770255.1. Classification (NCBI taxonomy): domain Eukaryota; kingdom Metazoa; phylum Arthropoda; class Insecta; order Hymenoptera; family Formicidae; genus Temnothorax; species Temnothorax ravouxi. Next base: position 7,671 of record JASTWP010000898.1, read on the forward strand.
ACACTATAGAGATCGTGATCGTCTCCTCGTAGGCTCTCGATGTCTCCCCCGCGATTAGACCGGCGTACTTCAAATTCTCGACTCCCAGACCATCGTCCTTGCCGATGATGTCCGTGATTTTATAACGTGACTCTCCCGCGGGATCCTCAATCAGCGAGGCTTTCACCGAATTGAGGGGCGCCAAGCGCGCGTAATCGTCTGGTGTGAGATATATGTATCTGAAACCCTTCTCCGGCTCGTTCTCGTCCTCCCAGGCGATCCTGAAAAGAGCTTTTACCTCCTCGGCCAGGCCAATACGTGCTCCAGAGTTGGCGCCAAAGTATATGCGCGGACACCCGAGCTGTCTCGCTCTCTCGGAAGCTCTGTAAAACACCAGATCCTCGCGCGTCCCGAATGAGCCTATCAAGTACGTTAAATCGTTAGAGATGAGTATAATGTCCCTACCAAATGGATATTCCGGGGTATACAGAGTCAACCGCCACGCGATCATGCCAACATCGTTCTCGCCCGGCAGTCGTTTCTGTTCAACCAGCTGTTCTCCTTCCAACACCAACTCCACGACATCCATCACTGGATTAGGAATCGTAATCGGACTTTGACCTTCGCTCGGTGGCCTCTCCTCAATGTACCTCTGCCACAGCTTCTCGAGCTGCTGCCGGAACATGTCCGGCAAGTCATAAGCGTACGTCGTACCGGCGCTCTGCGCCTGGAATCTCTTCGCTTGGAGATAATCTTTGGTCAGATACGGCGTGGAGATCGGTAAGCCGTGCATAGGACCCGGCCTCCAATTGGTCGCATTGGCCGCCGTAGGCGAATAAGACTCGAACCGAATGATACCCGTCTTGGAATCGGTGGCTTCCGTGTAAAGGTGCAAGTCGATGCTGTAGCCACTGTCATTGGCGATACACAGACGCACAGTGGAGGTCGGTTTCCCCGGTGCGGGCCGTATGGTCATCTTTATCTCCGCTTGTCGAACGTGCAACTTCCATAATCTCGGCCCGTATCGCAGCACCATGCTCGTCACGCTTTCCTCTATTCTGCTGGGATCCATAATAACCGTGGGTATAAAGTTCAAGAAGATGTGATTGCACTCGGTACGCTTAGCGAGAGGATGCGAAAACGCGACCTCCAGCTCGTCCATGGCCTCGAGCAAGACGCGCTCGCCCTCGTTGTGAAGATAATCGAAGCTAGCTTCCTTCGTGATCAGATCAGAATGTCGTATGATCGAGCGAATGAAGAAACGATAATCCGTAACTTGCTGGCCCTTGGCGACCTTGGCTTGTCCGAGATACAGGTGCATCTTCTGATTGGACGTCGGAAGTGCTTCAAGATCGTAAGTTCGCATGCGATTCAATTCCAATTGGAAAGCGCAGCCAGGCTCGAGGTGACGGTAGATTCTGTCCTCGACAAAGCCCTCTCGCTGACGGAAGGTAAAGAATTTAGGAAACTGTCGCCTCGTGAGCGCGGCGAACGTAACTCTTCGGATGCCGCGGGATATCAGCTCGTCCTTGTTATTTGCGCACCAATCTCCAAACATCCTGGCCATGGTGGCGTCGTCCTCGGTGCCGTTCTCTTTAACCGCGATGCTCAATATGTGAACCGGCTCGGCGAATTTGTCGTTGGTAGTCGCCGCTGTCGCTGCAGTTGCCGTCTCAGCCGCGCTCAAGGAGACGTTGATTGACGTACTGTGCCGTGATTCGCTACCGACAGCATCCACTGCCTCCAACAGTTTCGCGGACATTACCGGTGTGGGACTCGACAGATCCTCCAGCAAGTCCAAAATCTCGTCCGCGTACTGGCTGAACTGATCGAGATCCTCAAAAGCCGCCATCGCGCCGGCTCTGTGATCTACCAGAGACTGATTCTGACGATTAGGGTGATTACTGGGTAAAACAAATTGGAAATACACTAATGGGATTTCGCCGGACAGCTCCAAGTGTTGCAAACATGTCAGTTCATAACTAATGTAAGCTCGTCGAACGTAGACTTCTAAGGCTGCGTTGCACACCACACGATTGTTATGATAGAAGAAATCATGAAGTATGTCGAAGATGGACGTTTCCGAGAGAATGAGTTTCTGCAAATTTTCCGGATGGAAATCGTGCCCGTACATATCAACCGCAGAAAGGAATATAGATTCCATCTGATTATGCCTGAGCTCGTATGCAGGCTGATGGGCGGCGATTAATACCTGCCTGGCTCTCAACGCAACGCGGCTGTGCTCCGTGCGATTCAGACTGGTTAATTCCGTCAACGTGCTCGACAGCTCGTCCGTAAGACCAGGTTCGTTAGCCCATAGATGATCGATCAGCATAGTGACTAGTACGTTCTTCTTTGTCACTTGATTATGACTGAAGATCATCCCGGTCACTGTAGCTACGTCATCCTTGTACTTCTCTATTAGCGCGGAAACGCACTTGTCATAGTGACCTTGTTGGAATTGGCTCTCGACTGTATAATATTGTCGGAGAAGTTCGTGCACGGCGGTCTTCATTCGGCCGCGTATACCGTTCCGGTATCTTTGTACTAATTGCACGATGGCTTGAGTGGTCATGAAGAACACGTCTCGCTCGGCTCTTTTCGATAAGGTCGCCGCGTGTCCATCGATTACGGCGGCAATCTGCTGACTGGGAAATTGAGCTAAAATTGACGTGATGTTTCGCTCGTACAGAGACATCAATTTGCGAATCTTTTTCTCCACTGAGACGGGGATCCGGCCGGATATCGTTGCGATCACTTCCTGCAGTTCCAACAACGGCAAATTAGGATCGCGTAATGAAAACATGAACTTTTCGATTCGCTCACGTAGACGCGGCAAATGGTACGGATCGGGCAGGCAGTAGCCAGCCAATGTATTTTCCAAAGCGTTTCGATACATGGCATGAAGATGATTCAGTTTGTCCGGTACAGTCGATGCCGCTGCTGTCCTGAATTGTCCCGTATATTCTTGCGCTTTTGTCACCAATGACGGATCATCCAGCTCAAGATGCGCGATCAATGTACCGGCTTCTAATATAGCACCAGGTCTCTTCACGTAAAACACGCTTCCCGCCTCGCTAGCGGTAACGGTCATGACCATCTTCATCACCTCGATTTCGGCGTACGCTTGACCGGCGCCAACGTGGCCGCCATCCTCGACCAAGAAATTGATCAACTTGCCGGCCGACGGTGATCTCAGTAAAGATGGATCATTGTCCTTTTCGAAAATGCACGTTTGATTTCCAATAATAATCCTATAACGATCCACCTCTTCACGCATATAAGTCGTAAAACTGGCACCGTCCAGCGAAAGCAGCAATCCTCCGTCCGACATTCGATGGATTTCGATCTCTTTGTAAGAACCGTTCATCACAAGAAAGTAAGTATTGAGACCGGATTTGGCAGCCTGTACTTTATATTTGTATCCATCGTTAATAAGCTCTACCTGCAAGACATAATATAGTGACAGAAAACAAAAATAAAATGAAAGTACATAGTCCATAACGTATAAAATCAATTCCAAAATAGTTCGAAAAAGCATTTTGCGCGATAGGTATATTACTCGAACAACATGGAACAGAAACTTACGTCAACAACGTTATCTAAATCGTTGCTGGCTTGTATCTGGCCTTTCTCCAAGGCAGTTTGAAAGCCAGCAAAAGCGGCTGTAATCGTTCTATCAGCGATATGAAGCGCTCCGCAGGTAACAGCCAATAAGATGTCTGGTTTGTCGCTTCGGACACGTTCAGAGATCAGCAAATCGAGCCAAGCGGTATCTATATTATTCTGTTGAAAGGATTCGGTCTCCAACAAAGTAATAAGATATTCGACCGTCGTTCTAAAATCGCCTCTGATGCTCAATTCTTTTAGGGCTACGACTAAATTCTCTCTAGCTTGATTACGGTCTTCACCCCAAGAGAAGCAATGGCCAAATTGAGAGTCCGCAAACTCGTGGAGTCCCCCCGAAGCTCCAACTGAGAAATAACCCCATACATTTTTGGATGATCGAAAATTCAACTCCTGCACCGTGCCAGAACTCGGTTTGAAGCCTAAAATCCAAGCAAATTATATAATTTGTATACAAGATTAAAGCTTTTGCGGTAGAAAGTAATCTCACCTTCGTCAGGATTTTCGCTAGTAATTCTAGCTGCGATAACGTGACCCCACGGTTGAGGTTTATGACGTGGTTGGTCAAAATCGATCGGGGTATCGCCCCAGGGGCTTTCACCGTACAAAAGACGTATATCTTTGATGTGATGCAATGGTAAACCCATGGCTATCTGTAGTTGGGCGGCCGGTAGATTTACATCCGATACCATCTCGGTACAAGGATGTTCCACTTGAAGACGAGGATTCAACTCCAAGAAATAATACCTGCCCGCTGTATCGTATAGATACTCAACGGTACCTGCGCTAACGTATCCCACCATTTTTGCTAATCTCACAGCAGCCTGTCATTTGATAGTAGACAATTAATAGCGCAGTCAATAACAACATTGTCAAAAATATAATTACTGTGATATTTACTTTTTCCATCTCTTCGAAAACCTCTGGTTTGGCGATCACGGCAGGTGCCTCCTCGATAATTTTTTGATGTCTCCTCTGGATAGAGCAGTCACGTCCGAACAATGATATTGCGTTACCATAAATGTCGGCCAGTAATTGCACTTCCAAGTGACGAGCGCATTTAGCCAGTTTCATAATGAATATTGGTGAGCCAGGTATTTCGATCTGTACTTGCCTAAACGTTAGAAATCCTTGCGATGAAAATGGTTTACACAGTACAGTGCAATGGTTTATACAATTAAAGTCCTCTTTTTGGGGCGGAACTTTGGGTCTTACCTAAACAAAGCGGGTAATTCCTCAGCGTTTTCAACCTTCCTAATTCCTTTACCTCCACCACCTTCGCTCGCCTTTACCATAACCGGGAAGCCGATCTTGTTAGCCGCTGCCAAACATTCCTCCACGGTGGCAACGCATCCCTTTTTAAAAAGTTCCGATGATATCTTGATTTTTTTCCCACTGTATTGCGCTGTCAATTCCGATCCTGACCAGGGAAGCGTTGGGACATCCGCGGTTTGAGCGACTATGCTCGATGCGATCTTATCACCTAAAGCCCACATAGCTTTCTCGGACGGTCCTGCCGAAGAATTTAGGAATATGAGAATGTAAGAGCGCATCGACATGAAAATATGCACATTTATGAATATTAAAATCCCGCGAAAAGCTGTTGTCACGATCATTTTATTGATTCTTATCGGCAAAATAACAGCTGGAGAAACAAAATTTATACTTTTTATTTATACCAATAAAGCAGATGTTATTTTTGTGGAGTAGCTCCGGAAGTTTAGGATTTTCAGAAGCATGGCCCCATCCGGCCCAAACTGCTTGGACTTGGGTACGTATCGCGATATCGACGATCAGTTCCACATTAGCGTAATTGTTGTTGTTGCTCCCACCCGGTACAGGCACGTATTGATCTGCCATTTTGATGTATTCCGCGTTCGCCTTCAAATCTTCCGGCGTGACCATCACCACAAAACGCACAGCTCTCTCGTTTTTAAACATCTCGTATGACCAGCGTCTAATCGATCGCATACATTTAACTGCCGCGATACCATTGTTGGCGATCAGCACCTACAAAACGACGGTCTGTAATGTAAAGATCCGTAGCAATGTCAACTTTTTCTCGCTCCGCGCGTTTGAAGCAAGCGCTTACCTTGTTGATAACTCTGGTGCCTCCGAAACGATGGACAAACTCTTCGGGAGTCGCAACGGTAAAGTCCTTCTCAAGAAGCCGATTTTGCGCTTGGATCATCACCGTACCCTGCGACATGCTGGGCCTATCGAACCATGTACACGTTCATGAGTATTCATTGTCCCTAACAGCACGATATATTGCAGCAATATTATCATATTGCACTTGCAATGCAATAGTGCTGATACGTTGCAACAATATTGGAATGTAATATTATGGCAATCTTGCAGTAATATTGCTGCAAGGTGGTATTTCAACATACTAAGGCATCATATATATTTGATAAATTAAGAAATAAATTAGCTTATTGTTGGATGTAATAAAAAAAATAATGATTTATTTAGATTTACTTTAATGTATAAAGTTTCTTAATGGAAAACTATGCACATTCGATGAACTAAGAAATAAATTAGCTTAGTTATAATAAAGATAAATGATTTATTTTGATCAACTTTTAATATATAAAGTTTCTTAATAAAAATATAGGCATTTGGTGAATTAAGAAATAAATTAGCTCAAAGATATGGAGTGGTAAAAGTCATATAATGGTGTAAGTCAAATTTTTTAAAATAATAACTCGTGTGCATAGATGCAATTTATATATTGCATCTATGCACACGAGTCAATATCTTGAAAAGTTTGACTTCACCACTATGGCTTTTACCCCTTTATATAATATTTGTCCAATATATGCCACAACATTGCTATAATATTGCAGCAAAATTGCGCTAAAATATTGCCACAACATTGCTATAATATTGCGCGGGGTAGGACATAGATAGATTGCTGCAATATTGCAATCTTGCCGTGCAATACTGCTGCAATATATTGTGGTGTTAGAGATATATTATCATACTCGATGATACATATTTTAAAATCCCGTAAACTACGCTCCGCATACATCTGCATAAATATTGATCATCAGTGATATGTACTTCGAGTTCATTTACGAGAAAAAACATCTCACATCATCAACCCGCCCGTAAGAAATACGAAACGTACAAAAAGTAAAGTGTTTAAGGCTCAAATAGTTCGCGCGATACAGTACTTTCCGTCATAATATTATAGATAATAATTTGAGGCTTTCAATTTATTTCATTTTTCTTATCTACTACTGTTCCCTTCGTTGGCAGAGAGAATTCGACAAAAAATGCCTAAAATGGCAGGAAAATTTTTTATCTTGAAAATTTATACCCTAGGGTTTTTTAGGGCGCTGATTACAAATCTGAACTTAAAATTCGAAAATTCAAAATGGCAAATTTCATCCCAATCAAGTAATTTTTTGTATTTTCATCCGCCATTTTAAATCTGCCATTTTAAATTTGCAAATTTTGAATTCAGATTCGTAATCAGCGACCCCAAAAATCCCTGTGTAAGACTTGAATGTCAAATCGGAGGAAGTTATAGGAAAAGAAAGATTGACGCACTACTGCGTCAATGCCACACAGGGCACCGATTAATTTGACGCACTATTGCGTCAATGCCAACGAAGGGGTTAATCTCGCAATCTCCTACTTAAAATTCCATAATTTCGAAGCTTATATATTCATTGCTGAATAATGTATCTGTCTGATATCCAAAGAGTAAAAATGCATTCGTTCAAGGCTGCATTCCGATATTCACTGTCAGTACTGCAAATCTATATTTTACGTCACGTATACTATAGATTTTCAGTACTGAAAGTTGCTGACAGTGAATGTCGGAATGCAGCCTCAATATTAAAGTAATAATAGCATATACATTTCTCTCTTTTTGAGAGAAATTTGTGATCAAAACTTTCCTGACATTTATGATTATTCTAATTATTTCAGTTAATTGGAGATTAAGACTTTCTGGTCATTTCCTTATGTCAATTAAAATTTCCTTCTTTCTTTCTCAAGGCTCGCTTGACGCGCGTATTTGGCGATGTAACGTTTTTAGCATGGATTATGCAAGGTTTCTATATATTACCTTTTTCAAAAAAGGTAAAAAAAAAGTGTTAAGTACACGCAATGTATTTTGTAAATTCAAAAATCTAACCTAAGTGGTAGCTTTATATCTTTTTCACACAATTATATTATCTAACTCAACTCAAGTGACATGTATTTCAAAAAAAAAGATGTGAAATCTTTAATTTCTTCTTCACAAAATTATATTACCTAACTTAACTCAAGTGACATGTATCTAACCTAATTGGTAGCTTTATATCTTTTTCACAAAATTATATTACCTAACTTAACTTAAATGACATGTATTTCAAAAAAAATGTAAAATCTTTAAATTAAATTGTGCCAATTGTAAAGAGAATATGTATATTGCTTTAAAAGATAATTGTTATGCAACTACTTTAAAGAAATAAAACCCAAGTGATATCTTCGTATTCCTATTCAAGAGTCTTCCTATTCTAAACCCAAGTGATAATAGCTTCTTAATTCTCTTTAACAAATTTTTAATATTACAAAGAATCATTTTAATTACAAAGAATTAAAAAAGTAATAATACAAAATAAAAATATTTAATTAAAACAAAATAAATAAATTTTTCTTGTAAAAAAACTTGGCGCTGCTTTTTTACTCCTGTCGCATTCTTCCCTAAATTATGTTTATTGTTTTTTATTCAATCAAAAATCTTAGTACTAATGTTTAAATTTTAGTGTTTAAATTTCAAAGTCTAGCAGCGCCAAGTTTTTTTACAAGAAAAATTTATTTATTTTGTTTTAATTAAATATTTTTATTTTGTACTGTTACTTCTTTAATTCTTTGTAATTAAAATGATTCTTTGTAATATTAAAACTTTGTTAAAGAGAATTAAGAAGCTATTATCGCTTGGGTTTAGAATAGGAAAACCCTTGAATAGGAATACGAAGATACCACTTGGGTTTTATTTCTTTAAAGTAGTTGCATAACAATTATCTTTCAAAGCAATATACATATTCTCTTTACAATTGGCGCAATTTAATTTAAAGATTTCACATCTTTTTTTTAAATACATGTCACTTGAGTTAAGTTAGATAATATAATTTTGTGAAAAAGATATAAAGCTACCACTTAGGTTAGATTTTTGAATTTACAAAATATATTGCGTGTACTTGGCACTTTTTTTACCTTTTTTAAAAAAGATAATTTTGTACTGATATCACCTATTTTGTAGTGTTAAGCAAGAATCTGCAAAACATTGTTATTTTTTATTTTTTAATTATTCACAAAATTAGCAATAACAATAAATACATAAAAATTAATAATATTTAAGTAAAAGTAAATTATACATTTCTCACAAAAATTGAAGAAACACTAAATTTATCTTTAAAAATAGGCAAAATTTGAGCAGCTGTAACTTTGTTAAAAATAAATAAAATTTAAATTTCAAGCTTAAAACCTCTACTTTCGAAAGGTTACTATTATTCGTCCAATTTTTATTATGTCTAGACATAATTTTAATTCAGCGAATTTTTATTATGTCGAGCTAATTTTAATTCTGCCGCTAGGGAATTTTTAAGTCGATTCTCATGAATCAAGCTTGAATTCGATGTCTAGGTGTCCCAGGTTGCCGATAACGAGATCCACATAGTGCGCTCCATAGTTTTCGGGGTCCAGGTGTATTAATACCTTGAATTCAATGTCCACGTGTTCCAGGTTGCCGATGACGGGTTCCAGATAGTGCGCTCCATAGTTTTCGGTGTCCAGGTGTAATAATACATTAAATTCGATGTCTAGGTGTCCCACGTTGCCGATGACGAGGTCCACATAGTGCGCTCCGTAGTTTTCGATGTCTACGTGTATTAATACCTCGAATTCGATATCTACGTGTCCTACATTCAGATTTAAAGTTATTAATACACCTAGATACCAAAAACTACGAAGCGCACTATGTGAACCTCGTCATCGGCAACCTAGGACACGTAGACATCGAATTCGAGGTATTATTATACCTAGACACCAAAAACTATGACACCAAAAACTATGAAGCGCACTATCTGGATCCCGTCATCGGCAACCTGGGACACGTGGACATCGAATTCAAAGTATTAATACACGTAGACACCGAAAACTACGGAGCGCACTATGTGGACCTCGTCATCGGCAACCTGGGACACGTAGACATCGAATTCAACGTATTATTACACCTAGACACCGAAAACTATGGAGCGCACTATCTGGAACCCGTCATCGGCAACCTGGGATACCTAGACATCGAATTCAAGCTTGATTCATAAGAATCAATATATATTATATATATACCTAATTTACCTAAATAGAAATCTTCCTCCTGACCGATAAGTCTATCGACCTTTAATTTACCTACTAGATCGTTCGAAATACGCGCGCGATATCGAAACTGGCGATACCTGCGCCGCCAGCGTCGAAAAAGTGAAAGTGACATTTCTGATTATATATATATGTCATAGGACGTCGGCGTTAGGAGGAGGAGGAGGAAGTATCTTAATATTAAAATTTTCACATTTGGACTTTGCGTCGCAATATCTCCGCTCGTAGGGCACGTAGCGGAATATTATAAGAGAAACCCCCCCCCCCCCTAATTGGACCCCAAGCTATCAATCCAGCCTATTTAGAACTTGATCCGTTCACTCGTTATCGAGATCTCAACATCTCGGATACTCGCAACCCGTCGCGTCGCGTAAAAGAGTCACGGTCGGTCTCGCTCCGCGTGTACTTGGCACGAGACACTACCGTGTCTCTTGATGTATATTCGCAAAATAAAATTTACATTAATCTGGATGGATATTTTGTTCGCGTCTCGTCCGTATTCTTCTCTTCGGTATCGCTGTTTCTCGCCATGCTCGTTTTGGAGACATGAGTCGACAATTAACTATCTGAGCCCTTCCAGTTTAAATCCCTCTTTGTATTTTCCGTCAAGATAAATCTCTTTATCCACCTCATCATGCAATTCCCGGATGAATGACCAAAATGTTTGTAAACTCGAATCCAGAATAGCAAAAACAAATAAGGTAAAAGGCCCTATTATGGAACACCTGGGTAATCATGTCCCTCACATGGAACAGTATTAAATAAATCAAAATAAAAAATAATTATGATGAGCTTTGATAAATATAAAAATTTTATTAATATCTACAAGTATTATTGCTTTAAAAAAATGTGCAACAATATTGTTTTGTAATAATTAGTATTAACAAAAAATATTTACTTATACAGATAGAGCGTCGCTGCGTTCCATAAAACGGTACATGCCTTAGAGGTTAGGTCGGCTATAACCAATTTCATGTACCCTGTATGAAACAGTAGTTTATTTTATAAAAAACTGTTCTATGAACCAAGAACTACAAGTTAAGCTATTTCCGGATATTCAAAACCATTTAAATGTATAAAAATAGTTGAAACTTAATGAGTACTTAACGAGAAATATTTGAGCGTTCCAAAAAGGGGACATCGATTATGGAACGGGGGGACAAGCTATAAAAATAGTGTTCCAACAGACGTACAGGTTCTTGCTTTAGTTTTTTATTTATAATAATTCGAATTTTTAATAAATTTTAATTTTCCAAAGTTTATTTTCATCCTTGAACACCAGCCTATTGATCAAAACTCAAAGTATTTATATATGAACCCTTATAATAATGTTAATCAACCAATAATCTATAACCTCTGCAAAAGTGTTCCATAATAGGGCCTTTTACCTTAAATAATGCGCGCGATTGCGAAAACCTGCAGGATAAGAATTGAATAACTCCCACGCTATAACGCTTCGCCTCGTAAACAGTGCGAAAAATGTTATCGATAATTTTGAGATGCACAGATAATCCTGCAAATGATAATGCGGCGTTACCACGTCTGCATATCGTCATAAAACACCATAGCTCGTCATTTTCATCGTTGCGTGTACGCATTTGCATGTACGCAACGAAAGCACTCAAATGCAAAAGAAGCATAGTAGAGAGAGATATAAAATCCTTTGAAAATATAGAAGCTAATCATAATAAGAAAGATGATAAGATAAATGTAAGAAATAAACAAGTTGTCTCGTTTCAACAACAGCTACGAGATATTCGCGAGGCTGGATAACGAGCGAAATGCATGCAAGATCTTTTCTCTCAAATAGCATTGCAACGACCACTCGAAGACGATAATTTCTAAAAATATTATTTTCAAAAATGAGCGTCGGGGAATATTAATTTCACGACGTCATTCGTGTCATTATAAATCTAAATTATGAAGAATACTTTTGAGTCACAACACATGCAACAGGCTGTTTTGCATAGCAGATTTTGGTTTCCTATGAAGAATTAAACGTATAACTTATCGTGACGTTTCAACTATCTCGTCAGCGGTCAAGCAAGTTTCTTACCGATTATCCACACGGCTTTCCTTCCTCGATACACGCGAATCCCCTCATATTTTTTTTTACATGCACGCTCGAGAAGAGAGAGAAGCGCGTACAGGGCCTTTCTAATTTTTTAATAATCTTGTATATTTATAATTAAAAACTCAATAATTTAATAATGTTTTAACGAGTGATATTGTGACATTCTTACGGCAAATTGGAAAACAAAAAGATAGTAACAATCCTGGTGAAACAATTTTTCATACTTTCTCAGAAATTTTGTAAAAATTGAGATTTATAAAAAATTCTGAAAAAATATATATATAAATTCTTAGATATTTTCCGAAATAATTGGATGAAGATTTTCGGAATATTTCAGTATCCGTTTGTATAAAAATTTTTGATAAATTGCACAGATTTTCACATATTTATTCAGATATTTATAAAAATATATTTGGTAGAAAAAATCTGAAATATTTTATTATTATTTTGTGAGTGTTTTGTTCCGAGTTTTTCTGAAAAACGTTCCAATTCGTATAAAAAATCTGAAAAACAAGTAGAAACTTGCACCTTGCTTCCTCATAGTTTTTAAATGTGCAAGTAGAAACTTGCACATTGCTTCCTCATAGTTTTTAAGTGAGCAAGTAGAAACTTGCACATTGCTTCCTTATAGTTTTTAAGTGTGCAAGTAGAAACCTGCATTGCTTCCTTTATGAGGAAGCTTGTTTTTGTATGCATAATTATTAATAGATATTTATTAATTTGGCTTCCTCATAGAGGAAGCATTGCAGGTTTCTTGCAGGTTTCTTGTAGGAAACTTGCACACTTAAAAACTATAAGGAAGCAATGTGCAAGTTTCTACTTGCACACTTTTTTTATGGATAGAGTATCATTAAAGATAGATTGGTGTTGAATTTGGCGATAATCAGTGAAGGGGTTACCAATTTTTACCTATAAAGTGTACAAATCATACAGGTAATCTTAAATATAAGGTATCATTAAAGGGAGGTTGTTTCGAATTTGGCGAAGATTAGTGAAAGGGTTACAGATTTCTGTCTAAAAAATGTATAGGGTAGACCGAGGCAAATTGGATTACTAATTAACACGATAAAATTGCTCGTTTAAAATAAAATACTAACAAAAATTGTCTTACAACTTATATTAAGGTAGCTGTCTCGCTAAGTGCTAGTCATGTGACTCTTTGTAGGTTTTCACGTTCAGAAATATATTTCAGGCAATTTTTGCTAAGGGAAAAATAATTCTATGAATTATGGTGTAAAATTTCATACGTGACAAAGTATGTTACTTTTTCCAAATTCTGTGATTTTTCTCATTTGACTCCGTTTTGATCAGCTGATCATGCGAGTCGTCGAGAAAAGTTACAAGTGAGGTTACATCTCCTTGTCGATTGAATTTTGACAATTACTGAGAAAGGGTTTCTAAATGCATGACAGGGGTGTCAATCACTATCCAATTCGGCTAAGAAAGACGAGCCCCATAACCTGCAACTACAGTAATTAGCCAGCGGCGTTTCCAAGTCTTCCCAACCTCACCTCGACCAAAAAATGTCTGCTCGATTACCGCATTTTCACTAAAATAAACTAAAAAATTAGCAGCGAAATCTCCGGTAAACTATATATTTTATGGTTGCATCGGATTCTTCAAAATCTAATGTACAAAAAGCAATGCTTTTCTCACTTCATCTAATCGAAAAATGCGAAAATATGTGATTGAAACCGTGATAGAGCCTTCTTTTTCTGGCCGTCTGTATATGAAGTAATGCAAAATTTGTGATTTTCGAGATCGATTTTCTAGAGTAAATAGTCGGTAAGGAGCCACAGAAAAAATCGACTGCAAAGCTGATCATATAATTTGATATAAAATCCGAAATCGAACACTTTATCTAATACATGCCCTGACGAGACAGCTACCTTAATCCGATTCGCCTCAATCTACTCTAAGTTATTTGTTGGATAGCCTCAAAACCGATCCTCAAAAAATTTAAATTCGCCATTTTTGAACATAAGCAACACATTGGCATCAAAAACTTAAAAAACAATTTTTACTTCGGTCTTTTCTACCCTTATTTCATATATAATTCTTTTAAATTCGGTTGATTAGACTTAGCTTTATATGCGATCAAAATTATAGACCTTTGATTGCATATAAAGCTGGGTCTAATCAACCAATGGCATCAAAAACTCAAAAAACAATTTTTACTTCGGTATTTTCTACCCCTATTTCATATATAATTCTTTTAAATTCGGTTGATTAGACTTAGCTTTATATACGATCAAAATTATGGACCTTTGATCGCGTATAAAGCTGGGTCCAATCAACCAAATCTTAAAAAATTATATATGAAATAGGGGTAGAAAAGACTGAAGAATACTAAAATTAGAGATAGATCGATATCTCAATATTTGCGAAAGTTAGAGCAACCACGGACATTTTTAAAAAAATTCAAAATTTTTTTAAATAGAACCCCTTTACCGATCATCGCCAAATTCAATACCAACCATCGAATTGAAAAAAAAAAAAAACAGCCCGATATCTCAATATTTGCAGAAGTTAGAACAACCACAACATCAAATGTGCACATACACACATACGGACATTTTTTTTAAGGCGATATTTCGACGTTTTACAACACTCTGAACATATTGGCATCAAAAACTCAAAAAAACAATCTTTTCTTTGGTTTCTTCTACCCCTATTTCATATATAATTCACTTAAATTTGGTTGACTAGACCCAACTTTATACGCAATCAAAGGTTCATATACGAAATTCACGAAAACAAAGCTTCCTCTATGAGGAAGCAATTTTGAACATTCTGAGTCTGAAAATTTTTATAAAAATTCTAATTAATTAATAATATAAAAAATTCTGAAACATCTTTCCACCAGGGAAAGTCGAGCGGTTCTCTATTTTTTAAATAATTGATTCCATTACTCTGTCATCGTGTAACATGTTTTACTCATATAAGGTCTACTCTTTTCAGCTGAACTTCTTGCACGGTTCGTCTTTTCTCTTTGTCTCTCCAACATAAAAAGAAAAAGAGGAAAGATAAACCGTGCTTTAGTTCAGCTGAAAAGAACAGGCCTATTGTCACTCACTTCCCCTGACTGTCCGAATATCTTCGTTTTCTACAACATGCGAGAAAATTGTTACGGTTGTTACAACAATGTTCTCTATGATTAAAAGAGAAATGTATGTAAATTCAAGTTAAATTGATATTACATTGAATGTAGCTGTTAAGATATGTCCATTTATACAGTTGTCATAACCGTAGTTCTTACGATACGTAACATTCGGTTATAATACTCTCGTATATGGTTGCCTCAACCAAAGGATTATTGCTATCCCTCTTATGTGGTCTGCAGCACAAATATTATGGTTGAGAGATCCATAAGATATAGCTGCACGGTACAGCACTCACTGATTGAGAGTTCATTTCGCGCGCAAAAGAATGTCTGCATAGAATAAAGTGGATTTGATAAGGATGTTTTAACTTTAAGGCCTATCTACATAAGACGCAGAACGCGAGTCGCAAGCACACACAGTTTACATGTCAGTGTATAAAGGTTACATGTAGACTGTGCGTGTGTCTTGCGACTCGCATTCTGCGTCTTATGTATAGATATAGACCTTTATAAATATACTTTTTTCATAAATATATTTACAAAATTTCGTAATGAGCCGACACTGGTTTCTGACATTCACCCAACATTATAAGAAATATTATATCATATATCCAATTCAAAATTTCATTACTCTTTTTAAACTGAATTTGTTATGTCGCTGAAGCTAGCAGCGGGAGCTAGCAGCGGAACGTCTCGCGGCCAGGGCCGAATATTATGTGGGTTCCTCAGGGGGTACGAACGTATCGTAGGTTAATTACTATCGGCCGCTGGGCTTTTCTTAGATATAATTAATTAATAAAGATTAAATATATCTATATATATATTTTTTGACAATATTTAATCTGTTTTTTTCATCGGTTTGAAATAAAAATATGTTTTAATCGTTATAGATTATTCGATAAATAACTGTCGAACATAGCAAAGAACGATTCTCTCCAAATTTTTAGGAGGTCACGTTCTTGTGACAACAAAATGATTTAACATGTATTTGTGACAAGACGCGGATTCCCTTAATTGTTATTAATTTTTTATTGTTAATTTATCCTGCAGCGACCGATAGCAAACAACGATTCTCTCCAAATTTTTAGGAGATTACGTTCTTGTGACAACAAAACGATTCAGCAAGTATTTGGAACAATCCGCGGTTTCTCTTAATTGTTATTAATTTTTAATTGTTAATTTATCCAGCAGCGACCGATAGCAAAGAACGATTCTCTCCAAATTTTTAGGAGATCACGTCCTTGTGACAACAAAACGATTCAGAAGGTATTTGCAACAATCCGCGGTTTCCCTTAATTGTTATTAATTTTTAATTGTTAATTTATTCAACAGCGACCGATAGCAAAGAACGATTCTCTCCAAATTTTTAGGGGATTACGTCCTTGTGACAACAAAATGATTTAACATGTATTTGTGACAAGACGCGGTTTCCCTTAATTGTTATTAATTTTTTATTAATAATTTATTCAGCGGCGACCGATAGCAAAGAACGATTCTCTCCAAATTTTTAGGAGATCACGTCCTTGTGACAACAAAACGATTCAGCAAGTATTTGCGACAATCCGCGGTTTCCCTTAATTGTTATTAATTTTTAATTATTAATTTATTCAACAGCGACCGATAGCAAAGAACGATTCTCTCCAAATTTTTAGGAGATTAGGTTCTTTTGACAACAAAACGATTTAAAAAGTATTTGTGACAAGACGCGGTTTCCCTTAATTGTTATTAATTTTTAATTGTTAAATTATTCCACAGCGACCGATAGCAAAGAACGATTCTCTCCAAATTTTTAGGAGATCACGTCCTTGTGACAACAAAACGATTCAGCAAGTATTTGCGACAATCCGCGGTTTCCTTAATTGTTATTAATTTTTAATTGTTAATTTATTCAACAGCGACCGATCGCAAAGAACGATTCTCTCCAAATTTTTAGGGGATCACGTCCTTGTGACAACAAAACGATTCAGAAGGTATTTGCAACAATCCGCGGTTTCCCTTAATTGTTATTAATTTTTAATTGTTAATTTATTCAACAGCGACCGATAGCAAAGAACGATTCTCTCCAAATTTTTAGGGGGTCACGTTCTTGTGACAACAAAACGATTCAGCAAGTATTTGGAACAATCCGCGGTTTCCCTTAATTGTTATTAATTTTTAATTGTTAATTTATCCAGCAGCGACCGATAGCAAAGAACGATTCTCTCCAAATTTTTAGGAGATCACGTCCTTGTGACAACAAAACGATTCAGAAGGTATTTGCAACAATCCGCGGTTTCCCTTAATTGTTATTAATTTTTAATTGTTAATTTATTCAACAGCGACCGATAGCAAAGAACGATTCTCTCCAAATTTTTAGGGGATCACGTCCTTGTGACAACAAAACGATTCAGAAGGTATTTGCAACAATCCGCTTTTTCCCTTAATTGTTATTAATTTTTAATTGTTAATTTATTCAACAGCGACCGATAGCAAAGAACGATTCTCTCCAAATTTTTAGGGGATCACGTCCTTGTGACAACAAAACGATTCAGAAGGTATTTGCAACAATCCGCGGTTTCCTTTAATTGTTATTAATTTTTAATTGTTAATTTATTCAACAGCGACCGATAGCAAAGAACGATTCTCTCCAAATTTTTAGGGGATCACGTCCTTGTGACAACAAAACGATTCAGAAGGTATTAGCAACAATCCGCGGTTTCCCTTAATTGTTATTAATTTTTAATTATTAATTTATTCAACAGCGACCGATAGCAAAGAACGATTCTCTCCAAATTTTTAGGAGATTAGGTTCTTTTGACAACAAAACGATTTAAAAAGTATTTGTGACAAGACGCGGTTTCCCTTAATTGTTATTAATTTTTAATTGTTAAATTATTCCACAGCGACCGATAGCAAAGAACGATTCTCTCCAAATTTTTAGGAGATCACGTCCTTGTGACAACAAAACGATTCAGCAAGTATTTGCGACAATCCGCGGTTTCCCTTAATTGTTATTAATTTTTAATTGTTAATTTATTCAACAGCGACCGATAGCAAAGAACGATTCTCTCCAAATTTTTAGGAGATCACGTCCTTGTGACAACAAAACGATTCAGCAAGTATTTGCGACAATCCGCGGTTTCCCTTAATTGTTATTAATTTTTTATTAATAATTTATTCAGCGGCGACCGATCGCAAAGAACGATTCTCTCCAAATTTTTAGGGGATCACGTCCTTGTGACAACAAAACGATTCAGAAGGTATTTGCAACAATCCGCGGTTTCCTTTAATTGTTATTAATTTTTAATTGTTAATTTATTCAACAGCGACCGATAGCAAAGAACGATTCTCTCCAAATTTTTAGGGGATCACGTCCTTGTGACAACAAAACGATTCAGAAGGTATTTGCAACAATCCGCGGTTTCCCTTAATTGTTATTAATTTTTAATTATTAATTTATTCAACAGCGACCGATAGCAAAGAACGATTCTCTCCAAATTTTTAGGAGATTAGGTTCTTTTGACAACAAAACGATTTAAAAAGTATTTGTGACAAGACGCGGTTTCCCTTAATTGTTATTAATTTTTAATTGTTAAATTATTCCACAGCGACCGATAGCAAAGAACGATTCTCTCCAAATTTTTAGGAGATCACGTCCTTGTGACAACAAAACGATTCAGCAAGTATTTGCGACAATCCGCGGTTTCCCTTAATTGTTATTAATTTTTAATTGTTAATTTATTCAACAGCGACCGATAGCAAAGAACGATTCTCTCCAAATTTTTAGGAGATCACGTCCTTGTGACAACAAAACGATTCAGCAAGTATTTGCGACAATCCGCGGTTTCCCTTAATTGTTATTAATTTTTAATTGTTAATTTATCCAGCAGCGACCGATAGCAAAGTACGATTCTCTCCAAATTTTTAGGGGATCACGTCCTTGTGACAACAAAACGATTCAGCAAGTATTTGGAACAATCCGCGGTTTCCCTTAATTGTTATTAATTTTTAATTGTTAATTTATCCAGCAGCGACCGATAGCAAAGAACGATTCTCTCCAAATTTTTAGGGGATCACGTCCTTGTGACAACAAAACGATTCAGAAGGTATTTGCAACAATCCGCGGTTTCCCTTAATTGTTATTAATTTTTAATTGTTAATTTATTCAACAGCGACCGATAGCAAAGAACGATTCTCTCCAAATTTTTAGGAGATCACGTCCTTGTGACAACAAAACGATTCAGCAAGTATTTGCGACAATCCGCGGTTTCCCTTAATTGTTATTAATTTTTTATTAATAATTTATTCAGCGGCGACCGATAGCAAAGAACGATTCTCTCCAAATTTTTAGGAGATCACGTCCTTGTGACAACAAAACGATTCAGCAAGTATTTGCGACAATCCGCGGTTTCCCTTAATTGTTATTAATTTTTAATTATTAATTTATTCAACAGCGACCGATAGCAAAGAACGATTCTCTCCAAATTTTTAGGGGATCACGTTCTTGTGACAGCAAAACGATTCAGCAAGTATTTGGAACAATCCGCGGTTTCCCTTAATTGTTATTAATTTTTTATTAACAATTTATTATTTAGTGGTCGATCTCGATCTTTGTTATTACAAGTACGTGATTCCCTAAAAATTTGGAGAGAATCATTCTTTGCTATCGGTCGCTGCTGGATAAATTAACAATTATAAATTAATAACAATTAAGGGAACCCGCGGATTGTTCCAAGTACTTGCTGATCCGTTTTGTTGTCACAAGGACGTGATCCCCTAAAAATTTGGAGAGAATCGTTCTTTGCTATCGGTCGCCGCTGAATAAATTATCAATAAAAAATTAATAACAATTAAGGGAAACCGCGGATTGTTGCAAATACCTTCTGAATCGTTTTGTTGTCACAAGGACGTGATCCCCTAACAATTTGGAGAGAATCGTTTTTTGCGATCGGTCGCCGCTGAATAAATTATCAATAAAAAATTAATAACAATTAAGGGAAACCGCGGATTGTTGCAAATACCTTCTGAATCGTTTTGTTGTCACAAGGACGTGATCTCCTAAAAATTTGGAGAGAATCGTTCTTTGCTATCGGTCGCTGTGGAATAATTTAACAATAAAAAATTAATAACAATTAAGGGAAACCGCGTCTTGTCACAAATACATGTTAAATCATTTTGTTGTCACAAGAACGTGACCCCCTAAAAATTTGGAGAGAATCGTTCTTTGCTATCGGTCGCTGTTGAATAAATTAACAATTAAAAATTAATAACAATTAAGGGAAACCGCGGATTGTTCCAAATACTTGCTGAATCGTTTTGTTGTCACAAGAACGTAATCTCCTAAAAATTTGGAGAGAATCGTTGTTTGCTATCGGTCGCTGCAGGATAAATTAACAATAAAAAATTAATAACAATTAAGGGAAACCGCGTCTTGTCACAAATACATGTTAAATCATTTTGTTGTCACAAGAACGTGACCTCCTAAAAATTTGGAGAGAATCGTTCTTTGCTATGTTCGACAGTTATTTATCGAATAATCTATAACGATTAAAACATATTTTTATTTCAAACCGATGAAAAAAACAGTTTAAATATTGTCAAAAAATATATATATAGATATATTTAATCTTTATTAATTAATTATATCTAAGAAAAGCCCAGCGGCCGATAGTAATTAACCTACGATACGTTCGTACCCCCCGAGGAACCCACATAATATTCGGCCCTGGCCGCGAGACGTTCCGCTGCTAGCTCCCGCTGCTAGCTTCAGCGACATGAATTTGTTTCTTAAGATAATTTTTGAAAAATTATATATTTGCGCTGGTTGACATATGTAGACTATATATAACACCTACATTAAATTAAGAAGTGGTCTACCACGCAAGGCAGTTGGCTCACGATCCAGAGGTCCCGAGTTCGAATCCCACCAGTGTTTTTTTCAAATACGAGAAAATATTTATTATCATAGACTGCATCTTAAGAAACAAATTTAGTTAAAAAATAGTAATAAAATTTCGAAATAAATAATTTTTTTTGTCGGATGAATATTTGTTCATTATGGTTGTAACATCCATATATTATGGTTGCAACATCCATATAGTAGCTACCCTCACTAAGGTTAGGGCAACCATGTGGAAACCATATGGAAACTATAGGTCACTTCCAGAGTACTATGGTTTCCATAACCCTTTTGTATGGATGGGCAAAAATTAACAGCATTATTCTGTTGTAGCAACCGTAACTTTTTCTCCGTGCATGGAAATGAGTGCGGAAAAAACTAGTTGATTCGAAAACACCACGGTTAATAAAAATTTTTAGTCAAAACTTTCACAATTCTAAGACCATCAATATTTTTGCTAAACGACACAATACGATTCTTCTCGCATAAATTAATTCTTCTTCAACTATTGTTATAAAGCGTCAAGACAAGGTCAAAACATCAATCGCTTTAAAACAGGATGTTTCATATTTATTCTAACATATTTTGATATAAAATATGATGCATCTACTTTGCATTCACTTTGCGACACGATCTTACTTCGATAGTGTTATCAAAATAATAATATCGCTCTAATATCGGCGTGAAGGAGGATTATAAAATTATATTTATATATACAATATATTGATATCGTTGTATCTTGTATCGATCACGTGATCAACGTGCGACATTTCAGAATCTGCTTATCAAGCTCATTCACGTACCGAGCAAAAAGCAGTCGTCATCAATTACAATGTTAAAGGAATTTTGAGGCCTTTAACCTTTTCGCAGATTGGTATCATTAGTTCATTATTTTTTCCCCATGCGATCGCGTCTTTGAATATTAGATATATTTGAGCTTAAATATAATACATAAAAATTTTTGAATCTGCGCGAATTACGACACGCTCTAAAATTGAAACGACGTGAAAACATATTACATAATCGTCTCTCCGTCCAATGTTTCATATATCACTGTCGCGCGTAAAGACGGTAGCTTCTAGCTTCTCATTCGGTCTTTTAACTCTTCACTGTAAAAAAATTTTGTAAAATTACAACTATTATAGTGAGTAATTTTCAGACCCACTATAATAGGTGTAAATTTCCACACATCTTTTATTTGTGTAATTGTAATACAAAATTACTTTTTCTTTCCGTACTGTAATTTTGTAAAATTACAACTATATATTATAGTGGGTCTCAAAATTACTCACTATAATAGTTGTAATTTTACAAAATTTTTTTACTGTGTTGAAGGAAGGATCGTACGACCACATCGAAGATTACGCGATAACATCCTATTTACGCTATACCGTATTTGTAACTCGTAATCGTAATGTTATAACTCGTGAGCGAAGAAAGTGTAGTGTTTGTGTATGTGTGTGTGCGCGTAGAATAAAAAAAATAGGAAAAAGAAACCAGTTTTGCATTATCGGCTCTTTAAAAGTATCTTGTTAGCCGCGATAACCGCGTAAGGTCGAATTCGTGTCGCTTGCAATGCGTATTTAATACATGGTAGAGAACCCAATCGGTCCGACGCCGACGCCGACGTGCGTGGAGATGTTCACGATTTATCTAAAACGCAAATATTTTAAGACCGTGCATTCTGAAAAACCACGTTTTTTTTTGCAGAATACGGCGGTCGTATTTAATTGCGCGGAGGCGACTCTTTGAATATTCAAACGTTGAACGTTCATTGTCGCGCGGTGACAGAGGTGAAAAAGGTTACGAAGATACATATCGCGTCGTTCCCTTTCCTTCCCTAGCTTTCTCGTATGGGTGGGCAAGTTGACGAATTTTCCGCCGTCTCATCCTTCGCACTCTCGAGACTCGCGCGGACGGCGAACAACGCGGGTAGCGGGTAGCCGCGTCCCGACGCCGGGCGACCCGTTCGAGACAACCAATAACAGGCTCCTTTCATCCGCAGGGGCATCTGAATCGGGATCTGCTTTTGCTCGTTACTGACAACGGGAGAAGAAGAAAAAAGAAACAAAAATCACCTGAGCCGCCTACGGCGTTCGACCAGTCCTGCCGCGGCATTTATCTGCAAATTGCCGCTATCGCTGCTCTCGTTCGGGAAGCTATCCTCGATCTCCAGCACCTCGCTAGGATCGGGATCGCGATTAGGATCGGGCTCATGCTCGGGCTCCCCGACGACAAAGCTCACCGGTGTCTCCGACATCACTTTCGCACGAGCGGACTTGGTACAGGAATTTACACAGTGGACAGTCTCCTCCCTGGATCCTGCCGCCGTACCGGAAGACTCCGACGCGCGCTCGACGTTACCTTCAAAAACACATTCGCGCGTGTGTACATGTTCCTTTCGGAAATGGGAACGATCGTTTCGAGAATGATGCGCGATTTGAATCACGGCGATCTCCCTCGGAAGGTCCAGGCGTTAAGGACGCCTCAAAAAGCTTACTACTCACCAGGAGAATCGCGCAGAAACGTAGAACCCCTCGGCAGGTAGGCGACGCGAGGAAATCGCTCCCTTCGCGCGCTCCAAAAAGAGGAAGAAGAGGAAAGAAGAGAAGAAAGAGCACCCACCGTGGATACCGTGATCGTTTCGAGAGATGAGAGAGACGCACAGGTGCGTGTGTGTAAACACGGTGCGTGCGTATACGATATAAATTATGGGGAAAGTACCGTACAGGGTGTCCAGAAGACGGCGTAGCATACCACGGTCACGTTCTCCACCTTGGCATCTCCTCCTCCCCTAAGTCGAGTGGCATGTATAACGAGATCGAGGAGAACCGGCGCCGCGTGGAGGAATCGCGCGGGCTGACAGGGTACGACCACGACGACTGAGGAGTACGACCACGACGACGACGACGACGTCGACGACAATTCCCACCGGATTGCGCGCGCTGCACTGACTCGCCGAGAGATTCAGCTATAGGCGGAACAAGTTGTCCGCGGCGCGGGGCGACATACGTGTCTCGCATGGGCCGAGCACGACCGAAGCTCGCTCGCGCGGGTTCAAGGGTCGTCGTTAAACGTGGCCGCGGTCATGCGGCAATCACGTCGATCATCCGGGATCGCGCCTCCGCAGTTATTCCTCGTGGAGCTTTCGCACGTCAATGACATCAGAAATTTAGCTTGCATGTATCTTCAACCCTTTTCGATCCTCGAGATCTCCGAGCTTTCTTTCCCTTTCTCTTTTTCTTCGACCGCCTCTCAAGTCTCCAGTCACTCATCTATAATCACTCTCGTCGAATCATATTTTTTTTTCTTTTGTGCATTAGCAAGGCGAATTTGCGACAGCCGGAAAGTACAGCGCTCGTTCATTTATACGCGTGAGGTTGAGACGCGCGCGCTTTTGTTTACATCGCCGCCAAGGACCGCAAACACGCGCGTCATCAGCAAATATTTGCATACGAAGCGCAGACACCATCAACGACTTCTCGACCGGCCGATCTCGCGAATGAATGACCCTACGGAAATGAAATGAAAGTCAACGTGTAAAAAGTTTTTACGAGCGCGTAAAAACTTCTAATATCGATACGCAACCAACAATAAGAACCAGACGCTTCGGGATTTCCGAGAGTCGCCTCGGCGTGAAAAGGACCGCAAAAGATCACGCTTTTACTGTTCAACAACGGGATTAACGGGACACGGGACGTTTGATTTCCCATATTGCGTTACGCGGAGAATTACAGGAGCGGGATCAAGCGGGCGGCGCGCGGCGTTCGACTTGACATTTGACATTCATATGGTCCTTTCTTTCTCGCCTTCCTTTTTTTTTCTCGGGAGAACCTACGCGTCTCTTTCAAATTAGCATTTTGAATCACGGACTATCGCGGACGCGGACGATCCGTGGCTCTCGCGTGGTTTATTCTGTACATTTTCACGTGAGATTGTCAAAAAATTAGGAGGAGGCGGCGATTGGCCGAGCCGAGTGTCAGGCGACGCACGAGCGGCGCCGATTGGCCCACGCGCGCGGCGTGACACGGCACGGCATGGCACGGCGCGGCGCGGAGCGGAGTGGAGCGTGTCCAGCGTGTCCGCTGTTGTCCGCTGTCCGCGGCTCCGCGGTCCTGTCCCACCATGGTTACTGGTTACCGCTCGAGCGTGGTCAATGCGCGAGACCCGCGACATTTTCGAGAGTGGTCGATCGCCCCCCCGATTTGACTTAGGGCATGCCGAAGCACCCGGCACGCGCAAAAACAAACAGAAAGACGACGTCGACTTACCGGTGACGGATCTTGCGCGCCGGGCCGACGACCCGCTGCTTCTCCTGGAGGTTAGGTTCGTCCACTCGTTCCCGTTCTGTCATTCGAGCCGAATCGGCGGTTCCGCGTGGGGGTCAAGACTCCGGGGGACGGGCGTCCACCGTGCTCCGCTTCGACGTCTCACCTGACGCAACGAGCGTCGATCGATTCGGGACGAGCCGAGTCACTGTCACCGCGTGACCATGTATATCTCTATAGGAAATTTTTTTGCCCTTCCGCACGGACGAACCGCTATATACTGGATCGAGCGTAGCGAAATGTAAAAAAGGGAAAGACTATCATCGCCCGCGCTCGTTCTTACCCATTCTTACCGGTCGAGGCCAGTCGAGACGCCCGCGTGACTCGGCCTCGGCCAGCAGGTGCCAGAGACATGCTGGCCACACATGGCCACACACACGTCAGACGTCACACACATTAAGGTAGTTCGATGATGAAAGGCCGAAGTCAAAACAATGTTTATGATTTTTTTATTTTTATAATTATAAAAAAAATAGAATAACGCATCGCAAAGCTTCGTAACGACGTAAAAAGATTATTTTGTAAATAATTTTTACGTTGTAGAATAATATTTTGCCTGAAATAGATTAAATAAAGTGTGTGTTAACGCGTCGCTTGACTAGTTGTCAACTTTAATTATTAACTAAAAAAAACTGTACGGTGGATCGTGTTCACCTTCAATTATAAGCTTCCTCACAGTGTCCTCTTTCCATCGATAAATATTGTTCAGACATTTTTGGCAAAAGATTTTTCGCAAACTCGTGTTATTCATAGGAAACTAACCTCTTTTCCTCTTAGATCAATGTTAAAATCATTAAAATTACCTAATTTTAAAATTAAATATCGATTCAGGAGAGTTCCCTTTTTTGATATAAAAAATAAAACCTATCACTTTTGGCAAAAGTCGTTCATCATCGAACTACCTTAAAACGTAACAGTAAGGTTTTGGCCAATCGCGTTGCTCGATTCGGCAGTATGTAACCGAATTGAGTAACGCGATTGGCTGAAACCTTAGTGCTGGTCTACAACCTTGCTTTAAATGATATTTAAGCTCTAAGCCGTAAGAAATTGACCAATCACAATGAAATGTGAGAAGAATACTTGATTGTGATTGGTTAATTTCTTACGGCTTAGAGCTTAAATACCCTTTAAAGCAAGGTTGTAGACCAGGCATTAGTGCTGGTCTACAACCTTGCTTTAAAGAATATTTAAGCTCTAAGCCGTAAGAAATAGACCAATCACAATGGAATGTAAGAAGAATACTCGATTGTGATTGGTCAATTTCTTATGGCTTAGAGCTTAAATACCCTTTAAAGCAAGGTTGTAGACCAGTACTTATGGCCTCGACAGCCAGCGCGACAAGGGCTGTATTCCGTTATTCACTCTGCCAGTACCGCCAGTACTGAAAATCTATAGTGTATGTGACGTAAACCATAGATTTTTAGTACTAGCAGTAAATAATATCGGAACGGAGCCTACCACGGACGATGTCCAATGAGCGTGCTGCGATGAGTGGAAAATACTGGAAAAGCTGTATGTAGGCTGCGTTTCGTTATTCACTCGCAGTACTGGCAGCACTGTAAATCCGTTCCAATATACGCGGCAGTAAGGGCTCAGTCACATTGAGAGGAATAAGGAATAAGATAAAGGAATAAGGAATAAGGCATATGTTGCATCTCATTTTAATGTACATGTACTGAAGTGAGATGCGACATTCCCTTATTCCTTATTCCTTTATCTTATTCCTTATTCCTCTCATTGTGACTGAGCCCTAAGAGCAACCGCACAAGACTCTCGTATGATCACGTAGCGTAACGTAACGTGAGTCAACGCACAAGAAACGTATCGGTTAGAGCTTCCGCACAAGCTCTCGTATGGTAACGTAACGTAGATCAACGCACAAGAAACGTTATAACGTCGTAACGGCCGTAACCAATACGTTTCTTGTGCGTTGGCTCACGTTATGTTACGCTACGTGACCATACGAGAGTCTTGTGCGGTGGCTCTAAGCTGTCAAAGCGTTTTCGTGTTCATGTGACGTCATAGATTTTGTCGTCACTTCCTACTTTCATTACTGCGGCTCGCGAGGTGAGGGGTGAGGCATTCGCAGTAAGAACATATATGGCGGCTGTTCGGGCCGATAAGAATATCCTTAGGTCGATAAGAAAGATTTCGTTAGAATTTAACTCGCGGCATCTAGCGTGTAATGTGTAATCCGTAGGTTTTTGTGAACGCAGGGGGTCTTGGGCCCCGCCTTTTCAAAATAAATTTGTATGTGATATCGAACGGATCGTCTTACGTTCTTTGCCCTATCTGGCCGTGTCTCCGTTACTCTACCGGGTAAAAACCGATGTGCGCGAAACCACCGGACGCGGTTACAAACAGCGGCTATGGCGGCACCTTTGGAGAATTGGTCCTGTAAACCTGGCACCCGACTTTCAAAAAATTAATTTTTTTACGGAAAACGTTAGCATTTTGTTTGTAGTTGTTTGTAGTAACAAAAATTTTGTTTGTAGTTCAATACATTAAAAATTAAAAAAATTTTTAAAATTACTCACACCTTACTTTGAGATATCTCAAAGTCGAGTATCGTTTGTAGTGCTTTTCTTTTCGTTTGTAGTTGCACCGTTCAAAAGTTATTATATTTTTGCAATAAACAAAAGTGTAACTTTGCCAATTTTGGAGATATCTCAAATCCGCTTGCGCCATCTTCTTCAAAATCGTTTGTAGTTGTAGTGCTTTTCTTTTCGTTTGTAGTTGCACTGTTCAAAAGTTATTATATTTTTACAATAAACAAAAAGTGTAACTTTGCCAATTTTGAAGATATTTTGAACGAAACGAAAACCATTACAAACAACTACAAACAATTCTGAAGAAGATGGTGCAAGCGGATTTGAGATATTTCCAAAACTGGCAAAGTCTTTTTGTTTATTGCAAAATATAATAACTTTTGAACGGTGCAACTACAAACAAAAAGAAAAGCACTACAAGCAACTACAAATGATTCTGAAGAAGATGGCGCAAGCGGATTTGAAATATCTCGACAAATGACAAAATTAGGTTTTATTTATTTTTTTAAATTGTTGTAACTTTTAAACGGTTCAACTACAAACGAAACAAAAAGCACTACAAACAACTACAAACGATTCTAAAGAAGATGGCGCCAACGGACTTGAGATATCTCAAAGTTGGGTACAAGTAATTTTTATAATTTTTATAATTTCTAATGTATTAAACTACAAACGAAATTTTTGTTACTGCAAACAAAATGCTAACGTTTTCCGTAAAAAAATTAATTTTTCGAAAGTTGGGTGTCAGGTTCACATAGGTTTGGTTCTTGTGAACCTGGAAGGCAACAAATAGGCCTGCAACTCACCCTGAAATTTTTTACCGAACCGGCCACGACGTGATAACCAGCTGTAACTATGAAATATCGAAAGTACATCGTGCAACAAGTAAATAAATGAAAGTTCGCTAAAGTTCGCGCGTCGGAACAATACAAAATGGCGTCTTGAACATAAGATTCTTCTCGATTTTTTTTCACATTTTTGGCTTGATAAAATTGAAATTATTAGTATCGAATTTCATTCAGAAAAGTGTAAACTTTAAGAATATGCATTATAAAATAATCAAATATATTATTAATACAGTAAAATTTGGCGAAATGTCAAATTTTTCGATATTTTTTTTATATTTTCTTTAATAAAACACGCCATAACTTCTCTGTGGTTAACTTTTCGACAAAAATGTTCAAATGAAAGTTGTAGAGCTTACTTTTTTACATAAGAAACACCTATAATGGTAGATACAATGCTGCCCAAACGTACGTGAAGAAATTTTAATTACGCACGAGGTTGTTGCGTACTATATGCGATCCATAGTCATATTATACCTAAAACTTTGAATATATTTGCTTTCAAGTAGTAAAATGATTATGAACTAACCATTATTGTTATTCTTACTATTAGGACAAGCCGGTCGTCGTATGGTGTCCCACTATTATTATTATTATTATTATTATTATTATTATTATTATTATTAAACAAAGAAATAATCCTCCTTCTTCGCCAGTAATTCAAATAACAAAGGAAAAGTAATAATCGACACTAACTGGCAAGATGTAATTTATTATCACGACGTTTCGACCGTCACTTTCGGTCCTTATCAAGTGTTAAAATAATTATATTTCATGCAAAACAATTCAGTCCTAGCATTGTGCCAACAAACAAGTCCAGAACTGAAAAATAATATATATATATACATACGCAGGTAAATCACAGTAAAGAAAAAGAAGAAAAAGAGATTACAAGTTTTAAGTAATTTACAAGTTTTGCGCGTCAAAATTAAAGAGAACGATATATACGAGGAAAACATGTCAGCAACGCTCGGGAGACAAAGGCACACTGAACCGCGATCAAATATAATTTATTATTATGTCGTATGCCCCAGTCAAATTGTCAGTATCTTTCTGAAGGTTAATAGTATTGATGTTCTGTTTAATAAAGAACATTTCAGCGATCTCGCGCTTTCTGACCTGCTTCTCACGATGTAACACTTCTGTTTTCTCCCATTCGAATTCATGGTCATAAAGTGCACGATGCTTACTGATAACGGAGTGGTTGCTGGCATGTTTTTTAATGTCCGCTTTATGCTCTTTTAAACGTGTCTCCAAATGCCTTTTCGTTTGGCCAATATACGTGGCGTCGCAATTTTTACAATTAATTTTGTAAACAACGTTAGTTTGTTTAAAAAAGTCCAGTCGGTCCTTACCCTTCATTATGACGCAATCGAGTGATTTTGGGATAGTATGTAGTACATGAAAACCAAGACTCATCAAATTACGCGAAAGTCTCTCGCTAAGACCTTTTATATACGGAACAGCTATAGCGTTTTCTGGTGTACGTTGTGGAATGTCAAGGGTGTACGTATTGTCGCGGTAACAAAGTAACCTCAATCTGTCTTTAATGCATTTTTCGATAATATGCCGAGGATAACAATTATTTAACAATATTTTTTTGATTTTCCTAATGTTACTGTCATGGAATCGTTTGTCCGATAATAGGATTGCTTGGTCGACAAGACTTTTCACAGTGTTCAATTTATATTTCTCGGGATGGCAAGAGAAATAATTAATGTAACGGCCGGAGAAGGTAGGCTTCGTGTACCAGTTAGTAATTAAGTTGTCAAATTCCCTAATAATAAAGACCCAATTAAACGCATTACAACAAAACTAAACACGCATAGGTGAATAATGTCCGTTTCTTGGCCTACTGCTGAAGCGGATTAGATTCAAATATTTTTGAGTTTAGGTTGAGAGTTTAACGTGCAAATAATGGATTTAGTCGTTTAGGGCTAAGGGATGGTTTTTCTAAAAGAAATTTAAGAAAGTACGGAATAATGAATTAATAGTTGCACGCGTTAAGTTAAAAAAGTTGGTATGAGTGTGTATAAGGCATATTGTAAACCAAGTCCATTTCTTGGCTTTTTGTAGCTGAAATTAAATAAATCTATCTAACAAAACTAAACACGCTTGTCAAATCGTGGCACAGTAATGGCATTGTCGACGACCGCACGTATAAATTCCTTAATTGTACTAACGGTAATCTACCACGATGTTACGGCTTACCCAAAATACATAAACAAGGTTTTCCTCTGCGAATCATTGTCTCTTCCGTAGGTAGCCCACTCTATAACACAGCTCGCTTCATCCATGACATTTTGCATGACTCTATACCTAAACCTAATTCACACATTAAAGATGGCTACAATTTCGTGACTGAAATTAATAAGTTTAGAATTAATCCTGACGAACTGATGGTTTCTCTCGATGTTTCGTCATTGTTTACAAATGTACCTAAAGAACTTGTAATGGAGGGTATAAAAAGTAGATGGAAATATATCTCTCCAAAAACCGAGTTTAAATTGGAACAATTTTTATATGCGATTGACCTCATTCTGTCCTCAACAAGTTTTCAATTCGACGGTCAATTCTATGAACAAGTCTTTGGCAGCCCTATGGGGTCCCCCCTCTCCCCTATCCTTGCAGACATTGTTATGGATGATCTCGAGACTTCCTGTTTGGGACGGCTGGGTTTCGTGATCCGGTTCTTTCGTCGCTATGTTGACGACGTTTTTGCTATAATCCCAAGGTCCAAGATCGTAGAAACGTTAAACGTTTTCAATAATTACCACCCTCGGTTAAAATTTACTTATGAAACCGAGGAGAAAACATCCATCAATTTTTTGAACACAACTGTTATTAGGGAATTTGACAACTTAATTACTAACTGGTACACGAAGCCTACCTTCTCCGGCCGTTACATTAATTATTTCTCTTGCCATCCCGAGAAATATAAATTGAACACTGTGAAAAGTCTTGTCGACCAAGCAATCCTAATATTATCGGACAAACGATTCCATGACAGTAACATTAGGAAAATCAAAAAAATATTGTTAAAGAATTGTTATCCTCGGCATATTATCGAAAAATGCATTAAAGACAGATTGAGGTTACTTTGTTACCGCGACAATACGTACACCCTTGACATTCCACAACGTACACCAGAAAACGCTATAGCTGTTCCGTATATAAAAGGTCTTAGCGAGAGACTTTCGCGTAATTTGATGAGTCTTGGTTTTCATGTACTACATACTATACCAAAATCACTCGATTGCGTCATAATGAAGAGTAAGGACCGACTGGACTTTTTTAAACAAACTAACGTTGTTTACAAAATTAATTGTAAAAATTGCGACGCTACGTATATTGGCCAAACGAAAAGGCATTTGGAGACACGTTTAAAAGAGCATAAAGCGGACATTAAAAAACATGCCAGCAACCACTCCGTTATCAGTAAGCATCGTGCACTTTATGACCATGAATTCGAATGGGAGAAAACAGAAGTGTTACATCGTGAGAAGCAGGTCAGAAAGCGCGAGATCGCTGAAATGTTCTTTATTAAACAGAACATCAATACTATTAACCTTCAGAAAGATACTGACAATTTGACTGGGGCATACGACATAATAATAAATTATATTTGATCGCGGTTCAGTGTGCCTTTGTCTCCCGAGCGTTGCTGACATGTTTTCCTCGTATATATCGTTCTCTTTAATTTTGACGCGCAAAACTTGTAAGTTACTTAAAACTTGTAATCTCTTTTTCTTCTTTTTCTTTACTGTGATTTACCTGCGTATGTATATATATATTATTTTTCAGTTCTGGACTTGTTTGTTGGCACAATGCTAGGACTGAATTGTTTTGCATGAAATATAATTATTTTAACACTTGATAAGGACCGAAAGTGACGGTCGAAACGTCGTGATAATAAATTACATCTTGCCAGTTAGTGTCGATTATTACTTTTTCTTTGTTATTATTATTATTATTATTATTATTATTATTATCATTATTATCATTATTATTATTTTATAATTATTGCCAGAGCTCTTTTAGTTTCAATCATAAATCTACTTACGCACAATACCACGGGAAGGATAAGAGTTGGACTTTAAAAGTGCATTTTTTATTTACTTTTTGTTTTTTTATATTTTTGAAGTTTTTATAATTTTTATGTTTTAATATATAATATATTAACGCGAAGAAACTTATTCATCATCCTCACTCTCGTCATTTGAATTATTGCCACATTTTCCAGTACATTTGCAAATTTCACTGCAGGACAAATCAGCAGCACGGCAAAGACATGAAATAGATGTTCTGCAAAAAAAAATTTTTGAACTACAGTTACATATATATTTTTGTAGTAATTAAAAACTTGTAGGACTTCAAAATAAATCAGTTGTCCATTAATTAATTGCCATCCGTATTCTTCTAGATCAAGAATTTTAATGACTGGGAAATGAGCATTTTTCCACACATATACTTGCCACGAACATCTTTTTAAGTGTTGAAGAAAAGTAGGAAATGCAGGTGGCAGTTTTTGTAGAGATAGTTGTTTTAATTTTGCCTGCACAAAATTTATTTCTCGACTTTACGATACAAAAAGAAAGCACGTTGACAAACACAGCGATATAAATAAAATGCGCGTTACATTGGCAAAATTAAAACAACTATCTCTACAAAAACTGTCACCTGCATTTCCTACTTTTCTTCGACACTTAAAAAGATGTATCTACGTGGCAAGTATATGTGTAGAAAAATGCTCATTTCCCAGTCATTAAAATTCTTGATCCAAAAGAATACGGATGGCAATTAATTAATGGACAACTGATTTATTTTAAAGTCCTACAAGTTTTTAATTATTACAAAAATATATATGTAACTGTAGTTCAAAAATTTTTCTTGCAGAATATCTATTTCATGTCCTTGCCGTGCTGCTGATTTGTCCTGCAGTGAAATTTGCAAATGTACTGGAAAATGTGGCAATAATTCAAATGACGAGAGTGAGGATGATGAATAAGTTTCTTCGCGTTAATATATTATATTAAAACATAAAAATTATAAAAACTTCAAAAATATAAAAAAACAAAAAGTAAATAAAAAATGCACTTTTAAAGTCCAACTCTTATCCTTCCCGTGGTATTGTGCGTAAGTAGATTTATGATTGAAACTAAAAGAGCTCTGGCAATAATTATAAAATAATAATAATGATAATAATGATAATAATAATAATAATAATAATAATAATAATAATAATAATAATAATAATAATAATAATAATAATAATAATAATAGTGGGACACCATACGACGACCGGCTTGTCCTAATAGTAAGAATAACAATAATGGTTAGTTCATAATCATTTTACTACTTGAAAGCAAATATATTCAAAGTTTTAGGTATAATATGACTATGGATCGCATATAGTACGCAACAACCTCGTGCGTAATTAAAATTTCTTCACGTACGTTTGGGCAGCATTGTATCTACCATTATAGGTGTTTCTTATGTAAAAAAGTACGCTCTACAACTTTCATTTGAACATTTTTGTCGAAAAGTTAACCACAAAGAAGTTATGGCGTGTTTTATTAGAGAAAATATAAAAAAAATATCGAAAAATTTGACATTTCGCCAAATTTTACTGTATTAATAATATATTTGACTATTTTATAATGCATATTCTTAAAGTTTACACTTTTCTGAATAAAATTCGATACTAATAATTTCAATTTTATCAAGCCAAAAATGTGAAAAAAAAATCGAGAAGAATCCTATGTTTAAGACGCCATTTTGTATTGTTCCGACGCGCGAACTTTAGCGAACATTCGTTTATTTACTTGTTACACGATGTACTTTCGATATTTCATAGTTACAGCTGGTTATCTCGTCGAAACCGGTTACTCGCATTTTAGAAGGCTTTTGGCGGTTAAGTTGCAGGCCTAAAACGTATGCGCGTAGATCTATATACCGATATAGGATCTCCCCCGTTAGAACGCAAAGTCACGAAGATGCGGAAATAGCCCGAAAAGGTTACTAAATTAATATAATTAATATAATAATAAATAATTTCGATATTTTCATAAATCTGAAAACTGTTATTTATTTTATAGACATGACTTTTGCAACATTATTGTTTAAGTACAAAATTTTTTTATATATATTTAGAATAGGTGGTTCTATCGTCGTGTCACGTCGTGTCTCTTATATATAGGTTAAGATAGGTTATATTTTTTTCTTATACATAACAAGAGAGCAGTACTGCGGATATCGTTCCGTTATTGCAGCGTTATATGCGGTAAAAGCAACAGAAGTAATTACAGAACGCTCCTGCAGTTCTACTCAATGACGTCATATCGTCAGTACTTACAGTGAATATCAAAACGCACCCTACACAAGAATGCTTTCCAGTTAACGACACAAGTGTCAGGCTGAGTTTCCACTGTGCGCGTCACGCGTCGCGTCATCTGTCATTAACCAATCTAAACATCCCATCACAAATAATGTAATAAAATAGGATGTTTTGATTGGTCGCGACGGATGTCGCGACGTGTGACGCGCTCAGTGGAAACTCAGCCTCACTTTATCTTTGTTGTTCACTAAATGTTGAAAAAGGACAGAATAACGCTTGTGTCGATTTGAGTCGCTAAATGAAAACCACCCAATACGAGTTGTGAATTGTAAGAAATTGACCAATCACAGTCGATCATTCTCCTCAAATTCAACTGTAAAGCAGGGCACACACACTTTTCGTAGAACGTAACAGTAAGGTTTCGACCAATCGCGTCGCTCAATTCTTACAGACGGCCGAATCGAGCAACGCGATTTGGTCGAAACTTTACTGTTACTGTTACAAAAAAGTGTGACTGGTCAATTTAGGCAATTTTTGGCGTGACTGGTATAGTGTCCGGTGTCCACGATGCAAGAACTGTGTCCAAGTTTCGATTTAAGCCAATCAACTTGCAGCTCTTACAGAAAAGTAGCAGTTTCATTGGCTTAAACTGAAACTTGGACACAGTTTTTGCATCGTGGACACCGGGCTTAAGCAACCAAAGGGTACCAAACTGCACCAGAACCAATAGCAGCCACGGATAGCAACTTTGGTATATGTACCAAACCATACCAAACGATCGCCAAAAATCGCCTTTTCTTACGATTTTAAGGGCCATTTACAATGAATCGCAGTTGCAAGAGTCGTAAGAAATTGACCAATCACAGTTCATTATTCTTCGACCGCAAGGAGAATAATAGACTGTGATTGGCCAATTTCTTACGGTTCTTACGACTGCGACTCATTGTAGATGGCCCTTAAGCCTTCACACATAAAATGCCGTAAGCGAGTAAAACGTAAGCGTAAAAAAATCGATCAATCCCAATCGAGTATTTTCCCTTACTGGGATTACGGACAGCACAATACTTGATTAGGATTGATCGATTTTCACGCTTACGTTTTACGTCCTTACGCGATTTTGTGAAGGCCTTTATGATTTACGACTCGCATTGCGGACCCCAAAGAGCAGAATTTTCGTATATACGTTTCTCTTGCGAATGAATAAGCAAGAATGATCGAAACAGGCTCGGGTTCTGTTTGACAACTTTGACAACTTTGACAGAATGCGAGTATGAGTCAAGGAGTCAAGAACGTCGAGGACGACGGCCACGGCAATCCAGACAAGAATTTGAGGTTCTGTCGCGTGCTGAGCGTCGCGCTGAGTGAAATCATCAGGCACAGCGCAAACATCAACTTTCGAGATCGTTGCTTCGCGCTTTCGCGATCGAGCAACTCGTCCAGCGCGCAAGCTGCGTTCGCAGCCGGTTTGTTATCGATCGTATCTCGCGACGACGCTCGGAAAAAAACAGACGGAGGACGAGACTGCGAGGGACACGAAATCCTCAATTAAGTTAATCGGAATTTAGTCGAGATCACTGTTAAATAAAACCGGTAATTCAATGAATAATTTTGTTTATATTTTGCAAAACCAAAATGAGAGAATCCGTCTGGTTGGTGGGTATGGTGACACTTGTGACGGGCGACGACGGACGCGCCGAGTTGCGTCGCGTCAGGCTAGGTGACGCGAAGTTAGGTTAGGTTGGGGAGTAGTGGCGGATAGGCGGGCGGGTGGGCAGCGGCGTTGAGAGAAGCGTCTTTGATCTTTGCAGATCTTTGATCGTCGTGAGGCTGGGACTTCGCTTCGCACGGCCGCCCCGCCAAAAGACGGTACTCGCGTCGCGTCTCGCGATCGGCGGCGTGAGGCGTGAGTGGAACAGTGATGCAGAGGAGTGAGAACGCGACCGTGATCGCAACGAGATCGCCGCCTCCGTCGCCGTCTCGTCGGGCTCCACCCGCGGCGCGAGCACCAGCCTCGACGTAAAACGGAAGCAAATGGAGGTAGCGGACACGGTGCGGGTGCGCGGACTTTCCTCTCCGGCAGGCGGCGAAATATCCGGCTGACCACCAGGGGTTCTCAATAATCGGGAGCGACGGCGGGTACGTTTCTGTCCCTCTCGAGTCTGCGCCGGCTTGTTAAGAGAGGATGCGAGAATGAGAGCGGCCCTGTTCGTAGCGTCGCATCGCGCCGACCGTCCCTCTTTCCCCTCCCGAGTTTATCCTCGCCCGAGCGTGCGCGACGAAGCGTTAAACCAGAAAGAGAGAGAGAGAGAGAGAGAGAGAGAGAGAGAGAGAGAGAAAAATGAGGCAAGAAAGAAAGAAACCGCTGGTGACATAATAGCGCCGTTATATCCCAGATCCCAGCGCGAAGATTCAAGCCGCACAGTGGCGAGCATTGGCGAGCTGGGCGAGCAAGGTGCGAGCGCTGGAGAGGGGGGATAGGGGGGGTGAGCTGCGGAGACCCACAGCTGTTCGGAGTCTTCGCGACTTCGGCGATTTCGCCGGTGCGGAAAGCGGAAAGGTCCGATCAGGTCCGATATCAAACTTCCTTCTCTTTTTCTCTCTCTTTCTCTCTCTCCCCTAGCCCTCCCCCCGTGCTCCACGATTCCTCCCTCCGCCGTTCACGTCGCTGTTCGCGGTTGCGGTATACGCTCGCGATGTAAATATACACGTCGGCCGTCGGCCGTCGGTCCCCCTCGCTTGCTCGCGAGTCGCGTGCGCGAATGCCGTGAATCCGTCGTATCGTTTTCCGCGTGTCGGAACGCGTCGTGAGCACCGGAGCTGCAAAAATCTCGGCGCACGTGAATCCGCGCGCGCGGGGGGAACACTCCTCGGCGCGAGCGTCCCGATGTCGGGCAGCCCGAAACCCGAAACGGAGTCGCTGCTCGCCGCCGCCGCCACCGCCTTCGGGTTATTGGCACTTCCGCGCGCATAGATAATAGACTCGCCTTGTTAAGCGCGCCGACAACCCCCGCGCGCGTGTCGGTGTCGGCCTGCGCTTGCGATCGCGCTCCGGTCCGGGCGCGGTACCGATCGAGCCGAAACGCCCTGAAGCGTCCAACGCGACTCGACGACTTCCGCCGTGCCTCCCTGGTAACCGACGACGGAGAAACGATGTTGTAACCGAGAATTTAACGTTCCGTCGACCTGTCATCCGAAATGTCCCCTAATGTTTATCTCTCGCTCTCGTTATCGCGGTAACGTTTATGGGACGAGTCGAGATGGAGCTGTAGTTAAGAGATTTTTTTTCCTTTTACTTACTGCGGACTGCGGCTTTAATTTGCTTTTATAGTTTCGTCCGCCGCGTTGGTCGTCGGATAAACGCGCGATATGCGGCGCATATGGTGAGCCGTGGAGAAAAAAAAACCCGCCGCAGACGGATCTCGATGCCAAAAACAGTCGTTTCCCTTTCGCGAGACGATCGCAGACGTTCCGAGACGTATATCGTGGAGACGGGAAGGAAATTCGGTCGGTCGATAATTGCGCCGTGCCCCGTGAAGATATACTCGAATTTCTATCGATTTTAATACGAGATGCCTTTCAAAGGGCATTTATTAGTCCTAAACGAATGGATCTGAGATAACGAGACGTTAAAAGTGATCGTTCTCCGAATGACGCGAATAAAACGCTCTTTACGAGGACGTTCGGGATTTAGGGCGTCCTTCTGGACACGATAATCAAGTTCCACCGTCGTGTCTGCAGAGAAATTGCGGAAAAGAAGCGATGGCTCGATCGAGAGAAACGTGAAGGCCACCTTGGCGCGTGGCAAATCGGGTCAAAGGCCTAGCTCCTCGTCCTCCTCGTCCTCGTCCACGGAGAGGCTGCGAAAGATGCCCGGGCCGTCGACGCAAGAGAGGCCCCGTGCTCACCGGCTCACCGACATCGAGTCTCAGACGAAGGTTAATAAACTAAAAATTATGGCGCACTTTAGTGGATTTAAAAGCTCGCACGAGAATGTCGAATTTATTACCACAAGTTCGATTATAAGTTCCAGAGGGAATTTAATTCCTCTTGTGTGAATGAAATTGCAGAGCTTGAGCGGTAACCGGACGGACGACTTCGGCACACCCATTAGCTCTGGCAGCAACATGAGTAGCATCGCGCGCTTTCCGAAGCTCGATGAGTGTGCCCACTTTCATTACGAGCACGTCGAGCTTGGTACTCTGGAGGTATGCCCAAAAACGCGAAACACACGGAAGGTTCGGTTAAGAAACATCTCGTTTCGGCTTTTAGGTATCCGTCAACGAGGGTTCCAACGACTCGGAGAGCTACGCCGTTCGAATAACATCCGGTGACGCGTGCTGGACGCTACAGAGGTCCTACGACAACTTCGTCATGTTCGATAAGCAGCTGCATCGCTGCATATTCGACAGAAAGTTTTCCTCCTTAACGAAGCTTCCAGATGTTCGGCCAAAAAACGCCTGTGATATACTAAAGGATTATTTGAGCCGGTTCTCGCTGCTGAATCACGAAGGCCTAAACTGTGGCCCGGTATTAAATTGGCTACAGCTGGATAACAGGGGAAGAAGGATTCTGGTACCGGAATCGGATTCCTGTCCTATCAATACTCCAGCCGTCGCCGCGGCATACGCCGTGAGACCCTACACCGCTCAAGCCCAAGACGAGATCTCTTTCCAGGTAATCAATTAGCTAACTTGTAAGTCTTTGTACTATGGAATTTTGCGCTCTGACTAATCCAAGTGATTAATATAATAAACAGGTAGGCGACATGATATCCGTTATAGACATGCCCCCTCCGGGGGAAAGTACGTGGTGGCGTGGAAAGCATGGATTCGCGGTTG
This sequence comes from Temnothorax ravouxi, assembly GCA_030770255.1. Classification (NCBI taxonomy): domain Eukaryota; kingdom Metazoa; phylum Arthropoda; class Insecta; order Hymenoptera; family Formicidae; genus Temnothorax; species Temnothorax ravouxi. The sequence goes on from JASTWP010000898.1 coordinate 47,604, forward strand.
GATTTTTCCCGGCCGAATGCGTTGCCGTAATTGGGGACAAAGTGCCGCGTCACTTGACGGTTTCGACGACGGTCAGATCGAGATTACCAGTAAAGCCTGTGCTCCGGAAACATGGCAAATTGATCGCCTTTTTTAGATCCTTCATACTAAATCGGCCCTCTAGGAGGAGATTGAAGCAATCGGGTATACTGCGAGAGCGCGTATTTGGTTGCGATTTGGGAGAACATCTATTAAACTCTGGTCAAGACGGTACATTTTTTTCTAGCATACTTTTTATAATTCAGATATATCGAGTATAAACTATATAAAGAGGAAGGAAGACGAAAAAGATTATTCGTTTTGTAGTGCCTACCGTTTTGACGTGCTGCGCGGAATTCATAGAGAAACATGGTCTAGTCGACGGTATATATCGTCTTAGTGGCGTAACGTCCAACATTCAAAAATTGCGGAACGCCTTTGACGAAGATAGGGTACCAGCGTTGCATTCCGATGAGAGCATTCTGCAAGATATCCACTCCGTAGCATCGTTATTGAAGATGTACTTTAGAGAGCTGCCGAATCCATTGTGCACGTATCAACTTTACTCCACTTTCGTCAATGCGGTTCAAGCCAGTAGCGACGCAGAGAGATTGAGACGTATGAGAGACGCGGTTAGAAAGTTACCGCCACCACATTACAGGTAGTTTTATCCATATTTCCGTTTGGTTACGTTCATCTGTCGCGGCAACGAGTCGACGACTTATTCTAATCTTTATCAAACCATGTACGCAGGACACTGGAATATTTGATGCGTCATCTGGTGAGGGTAGCCGCGCGTGGCACGGAAACGGGTATGACTCCGCGCAATGTGGCCATCGTCTGGGCGCCAAATCTCTTGAGGTGCAAGGAGCTGGAAGTGGGTGGTGTAGCGGCCCTTCAGGGTGTCGGAGTTCAGGCGGTCGTGACGGAATTTCTAGTCTGCTACGCGGAACTCATATTCGGGGATGGTCCTGTTGGCAGACCAAAGTCTTTGGCGATCACCACGTCCGCGCGATTGCTTACTTTGGAGGAAGCGCGCAACAGAAGTCTCAGAGGCGAGCCTGATTACATAGAGGTTGGGGCGGGTCCGGCTGGCCTTCCTTTGCGCTATCACACTGTCATAGAGCTGCCACGCAAACGAAATGGCTCGAAACGATCGCCTTCGCTAAATTGGAGGGCGCTATTCGGTAGGGGCGCTGTCGGAAAAACGAGGCAAATTGGCACGCCACCTCAAGCGGAAACAGTGCCAAGTTCCTTGAACTCTTTGCGACGCCTGAGACCCGTCAAAAGCGCCGACAGTTTAGACGGCGAAGATGGATTAGGTCCGCTTTTAGGAGGACCACCTCCCATTAGAACCTGCGGTCACAGTCGATCCGTCTCGCACGATTCGTACTTTGATCACTTGGCTGATGCGCCTAACGCATCTTCGCCGTTGGATCTCTCAGAGATACAACTTAACTTTGATCTCGAAGAACGAGAGATGAGGATGCTTTCAGAAGAGGAAGGTGGCGGAGTGGCGTCGGTAGAAGCGTCACCGCGTCGGCAGAGAACCGAAGGAAATCAATGTGCCGCCGCGACCGGCGGGTCTAAGAGGAAACGATCTCGCTTAGAAGAAAGATTGCATTGCGACGTCGAGTTGCGTTTCATAGACAGCCAAAGTCCTGATCAGGTGATTAACGTAAATTAGTCTCAGTCATTTTCTATATGCACGTCATGTCTAATCTATCGAATTTTTCAGGTCATGGTGTCGACAAGTGCGGATATTCACAGTATCGAAACACCGTCTCCGTTACAAACCCCAGGTTATCTACCGTTGTTGTCGGAAGCCTCTACGCCGTTAACGCCCGCTACGTTGCAGGACACGTCTCACTCTACGTCGCCGGTACCAGCTAATAGCCCCAGAATAAGTTTTCGAAGTTTTACTTTGCCGTTAGAGATTGGCGACGAGCGCGACGGAAGTAATACGAATAAGTTGAAGGAGACCAGTGCGTCATCTTCTGAAAAATCGTCGGATCCTAGCCATAGATTGTCTATAAATTTAGAAGACCGAGATAAGAGATTGGAGCCATGTGAGAGGATTATAACTTATGATGGACGCGTGGAATTGCACGATAGAAACGTGACCACATCGCGTACCGAAAATCGCGTCGCGACTCAATCGAGCGCGGTCGCTTCGATTTTCAACGATACGGAGATGACACCGTGTAACAGATTATCCTCCTCTTCGTGTGAAGAAGCTGCAACTAGCGAAGTTGCCGCATCCCGTAAGGACGTAACACAGCTGAGTTTGCATTCTGTGGAGATCTCATCTAAATCGTATAAAGAAAAAGAAGAGGCGGCTAACGAACGCGACGAGTCTACTGATTCACCAAATAATCTTACCGCGGTGGCTGATTTGCCGAGGTTGCCATCCAATACAACCGATCTCGATTCTCCCATGTCGTGCGAACAAACTCTACAGGAGCTGCAGGAGTCTGGATTCGTAATTTGCGACAGCTCCGACAAAGTGTTCACCAATACGGAAAATCCGCGCGCGACGAGTAGCAACAACGACTCCGGCGACTGGGTGATTGTTGGAGGAACGGCAGCTAATTCCTTTATAACACCGATCAGCGAATTGACTAGTCCCAACGATTCCTTTGTGGAAAGCGACGCGAATCCAGCGTCGGAGAACGTTCCTGGAACACTGCTGGAGCTCACGCTGCCTCCGACCGCGGACGCGTTCCGTATGGGAATGACTTCCGACAATTCGACGGGAAGTCGTGCATCGATGCAGGAAAGCGAGGAGATGATACTCGATGTTACCGATACGAAGAAGTATACGAGTCATGGGCTCGAGCGAGAAGAGGCTGAGTCGCAAACGAGTTTTGGTCTCGTAAACGAGGATAATCTCGCGGACGACACCCATTCTCGACTGCGCGATCGGGAGAATGGCAATCGATATTCCTGCACGGATGTTAATTCGGGCCAAGAGTCTAACGCGAGGGAGCAGCAGCAACAGGTTCGCGCGTGTTACATCGAGGCGGACAATGCGAACGTGTTTGGTACAAATCGGAACGAGATACGTGACGATAAGGAGCTGTTTGGGGAAACGGAAACCTTTGAGAACTATCGCCGTCTGTCGAGAAACACGAGCGCGCAGCAGCGTGATTGCGCGACACGCACTTTACACGTCACGAATCATCCGCGATTCTCGAATAAATCCGAGGGAAATCAGGAGACGAGCGTTACGCGAGACGATCGTGACAATGACCATTGTACGAACGGACTGTCAAAGAAGTGCCAAAGTTTCGGATACAATAATTCGCAGAAGCAGCAGAGTAATACGCAAAAAATACGCAAATGCGCTTCTAAACGTGGCGACGAGGGTCACAAATGCGTCAGCTTGCAAGCTAATCAAATACGAGGCAACATCGAAGTGAGGATTCCTTCGGAGAACGCGGCCGAGCCTTGCGAGGTGGCACACGCGCCAGAAGGGGCGTCCGAGGTGATGGAACGGACGTTGGACACGTCGAGCACATTCACGAACACCTTGTCGTCGACCATCGACGACACGGTGATTCTTCCGCCACGAGACACCGCGGCGATTTTGCAGGAGCTAGCTCTACAAAGATTATCTGGAGGCGCAGTAGGGGACGCGTCTACGCCTGTAAGAAGAAAATACGAAAGCGAAACAGTCAGAGAGCGAAGGAGCTTTGATTCGGAGATCGGCAGGGAGATCGTCCGAGAGAGTAAGATGAGACAAGAATTGGATTGCGCGAGGGGAAAATCCGAGGAGCCGACGCAGCATTTACCACCTTGCTTGCGGGCGCGTCACGCGAGAGCGACTCGAGCGGCGTTGAGCCGCTCCCTGGACGAGGCCAAGTTCAATCGAATGACGAAGGACATCTCGTTGTCGGTGAAACCGACGTCCGAGGACGTGCAGCATTGCTCGACGCCTAACGTCGGCAGCAGCTCCGGCACCTGCTCGAGCGCCTCCGAGAAGATCCAATTGCGAAATCTCGGCGGCCTAGACCTGGGGGACCCGCAGTGTAGAGAAAGAATCGAAAAGTACAAAGAGGAGAGAAGGACGTTCTTAAGGGACAAGTATCGGTCGGAGAGTTTCCGTGGAGTTTCATCGAAAACCGAGGACGACGGCGAGCAGGCGTTATTAACCAGGTTGAAACAGAGGGCTACGAGACCCTCTTTTCATTAATGAAATCCGGTCTTCGTAAGACAAGGAAAGAAAGGGAGCCAGGGTTCCCTCGTTCTCTATAGTAGTATAAATAAGTTCTTGAGCAGTTAACGCGTAATGCGATATCCATTATCTACCTGCATCTTAGAACAAGTGCAAATTGTAGGGCGGCTGTCGAATTAATCAACCGTATGACCAAATTCAACCTCGTTCTTAACGCCACGTCTGCTTTTGTTTTTGAATACACGGCAACTAATTAGAATGACGGGACGTCGAGCAAACGTATATCCAAACGGTAATAATAGAGAGACGGCGTTATCTTAAATTACATAACTTTACCGCTCGTATATTTTTATTGAATTTATATCCCAGGTATGTACGCTAACTTGGGCTTATTTGTACTACTCACGAATGCAAATGCCGCTTTTGCATTCGATGATATATTGTTTATGTAATTCTGCCAAACGCTCTTTCGCTAGATCCACTGAACCGCTTTCACTTGAATCTCACCGATGCCGCGGCCTTATCGCGGTTGATAATGAAAGTGAATTACGACGAGGATGATAAAACGAGTTACGCGATCCATGACTCATCTTCATATCGTCGATCGTCATTGTTAGCTGAATTGTACGAATGCTTTTAAAGCTCATTATTAATTTATTACGAACTCGAAGGAAAGTATTCTTTTTTATTATTGTTAGAAGCTTTAAAATAACGATCTTCTTTGTAATTATTATTATTATTAATATTATTATTTGTTTTTTATATTTACTTATATTCTTTGTACTGTTACGCTAGCGAAGAAAAAACGCGCACGCGCATGTAACATTTCAGCTGCTGCTTTGTATGTACCAGAGTCAACAATATCTCGTGCAGGTTCTCACGACATCACGCGAGACGTTAGACTCACCTGTTGCTTTTACACCGTAGGTAAAAATCTCTTAAAAAAAAGAAATTGTACATCTTGGAATATTTTTTTTTTTTTTAGAGATTCCTTTACGAGCCGCGTAAAATCTGGTCGCCTTTTTACAGCGAAATTGTAACTTTACCGAAATTTAGATGAGTATTTTTCTCTCACGAGTGAAAAATTTCTGGTACATACATAAAGTTTAACTAAATTGCGCTTTACGAGTTGACCGGTCGAGGGAGTCTCTCGACCGGTCTCTCGACGAACTCGCTCGCGCGACGTTAAACCGGGCGTTTCATTCGCGCGCCAATGTTAGTCTCGCGTTATGGACTGGTCCATAATGACGACACCCACAGATATATCTTTCGAAAACATGTTAATTCTCTCGGTTAGTTAATATGTGTGTAACATATTGATTTCTATAACAATGCGCTTGTCGACGAAAGGCTAGCTTAAAATCAAGATTACTATCGGATTACTCTAAAGTGGTTCTTCTATCTTAATATCCTAAGCGTGTATCGCGCACATTGGCCTCGTGTTTTATTACATTTCGATTACTAAAGCAGCAGCTCTGCTGCTCACACATCGCCTCATCTCATCTCTGTTACGTCGCACGACGCTTTAGAGCGATGTTCATACGTTTTTAGTTTCTTTTTATCCCATTTTATTATCTTTATTTTCGATTTTTAATCGATCTCTTCTGTGAAAAAGAGAATGATGATGTTTTCGCACGCGAAAATGTTTTTTTTTGTTTTCTATAAAGGCTTAGCAAACTGAGCGTTTCTTTTTTTATCGAGAACTGTTTAATAAGACTGGGACTAATTGTCGACGCTAATTGTTGAGTACGATTTCAGTGATGCTCGCGTCTGCGGACCTGCGGACGCGATGAACAAATTACAATTTAATGCTCGGAGAGCCTTACGCTGAAATACGTTTTGATCTCTTACAAATTCTCAAGATATTTAATTAGGATTATTAGTGATTAGAAACGATGACGTTTAAAATCTCTTGCATGCGTAGTGAGGACTCGAAACTGTGGTTTTCGTTTCGAACACGTGACTGTTTCTTTTTAATGTCGGTTATTTAACGTTAAAATATTATTTTGTCGGCTGAACGGTACGGCAACCAAGAATTGATACCGTCAACGATCGCGGTGTTACCGTGGTTTCCCCGTGTAATCGTTCGCGTGTCTCGTATCCCCACTCGAATATCTCAGTCGTGTACCTATTTCTATCGTGAAAATCTGTAAGCAGTGTTCAGGCACGCGTAGTGCACGTTTACTAACTTATTGACTGTTAATGATAAAATACTTAGAGATTCAATAGTCGTGCTTGCGCGCGCGCTTCCCTGGATTCTTTTATCCGAGATGGTAATGGCCTAACTAGAGAGGGCGAGAGAGAGAGAGAAAGAGATATGTATATAGACAACGCCTGAAAACCCCTTACAAATGAGGTACCTAATGACTTATGCACAATATAACGCGCAATAATGATACATCCGCGAGCGATGTGTATTTTTAATAAGCTGAGATTCCGCAGTCTCGCAAAATAATCTGTAGAGATCCTTATTGAGGGCACGAGAAAGAGAGAGAGAAACGATACGAAACAATATTAAGAGCCGTATAGAAAGTAAAGAGTCCCCTATAAAACGATACACACACACACACACACAAAGACTAATTCTCTAATATTCAAAGGCTAATATATATATATATTAGCCTTTGAATATTAGAGAATTAGTCTTTGTGTGTGTAGACATCACGCGCGCGCGTGTGTGTGTGCGTGTGTGTGTGCGTGTGTGTGTGCGTGTGTGTGTGTGTAGACATATATAGTAATCTTGTTTTTGAGTGTAGGAGGCTCACGCCTCATCCGGCTGGGCGCATCTTTGCCCCCCTTTAGTTATAATCACATTTAATAATAATAATTGTTTCCGTTATGAGAGACTACTGTTTGTCGATTATAATTATAATATATGCAAGTTGTACGTGAAATAAATATAAATGCTGTAAACATCGGAAGAAGATGGGACACACATTATGTTTTTTCGAATTTCCGCGACCCACGTCTCCCTTGTCTCCCTCGTCCACGCTGTGACGTTGGTAATTAACGACGAGATTATAATAATTAATAATTGTGCGGGTTGTATCAATATTTTCTTTTTTAATTTTGTCCGACAAACCGGACGCTCCGTACCCCTCCGTTGCGGCGTCGTCGTCGTCGTCGTCGTCGACATTGCCCCACGAGCAGCCTCGACTGCTTTCGAGCGATCTTGAGGCGAGCTCACTCGACACGTATAAAGGACCTTTAGTCTTTACTTCTTTAAACGCTGTGATAGAGTGGATGAAAGGTGGGGTGCCACTCGACCGGCGGCGGAAGAGGCCGCGGGTGCCCTCGCCGAGGGGGCACGAGTTCGCCTTTATATCGTAGAACGAGGGCCACTCGAGAGGCCAGGAAGCACCGAGGTGAGGGCGACTCCGTGACTATCACCGGATCTACCGCGGCAATTATTTTTAAACACGCCGTGTAGATAGGGATCTCTTTTAAGTACCAAAAATGAGAGAGAGAAAGAGAAAGTGTTTCGCGCGGTGTGCCCAGGTCTTCACCTTGTAGCTCGAGTTGTAGCTTGTAGCTCGCGTGGCTCGACTCGAGCGTGGGGTAGCGTGGCTTTTAAACAAAAATCGCGCCGACTCGCGCTTACTCGAAATGAGACGACTGATTAGGAGCGCGCCGAGAGACAACATAAACGGCATTTTCGACACGGGTCTTTCATCCTCGCCGCGTGTCGCTCCTCGCCATCCACGCTCTCGCCACGTCGCGCGTCGCTCCTTCCCCGAGAGGCGAGCGCGCTTTCACGGTGCGCAAATCGAATCAGAACGCCCCCGCAGGGTCGACGACAATGTTATTTGTTAGCGGAAGCGTCGTAGTAACCGGAGCTTGAAACGAGGCCAGATTGCCACTGTGATCGAGTTAAACGGCACGTGGGCAGTAACGCCGTTGTCTCTATAGCGAGTATCTCCTCTCCTTTCCTCTCGCCTCCGCCATATATCACGTGTCTTCCGTGTCCTCTTCTTGTGTGCCATATCCTCCCGCGAGCCGCGAATCAAGCAGGAATTTTCGCGTGAAAAGAAAGAGAGAGAAAAAAGAGACGTTTTTTTTGCGGCCGGACTGAAAACTCTCTCGGGCGACGACTGTGCGGGGGTTTTAGGCGGCTTTATTTCGGGGATCGTTGGAGAGCCGCAGATTGACACGCGGCGACGTCTTGACAGCTTGTTAGGCTAACGGTTCACCCTCGACTCTGCTCCTCGAGGCCCAATTCGCTCGCCGCTTTCTTTGTTTTTTTTATCTTTTTTTTTGAGCGGATCAAATTGATCTTTGGTCGACGCGTATCATTGCGCGCGCTCATCCGATATAAATTCTTCGCAAATCTGTCGCCACCATTGATGGATTCCTAGTAATGTATAGTCGAATGACGACGTCGAAAGAAATTAAAATTTTGGTCGATTCGACATCGAAGTTGCAGCAAATATCAACGAACCTTCAACTATCGTTTCAACTTTTCGTTTCAATGTCGAATCGACCTTTTTTTCATAGCGATTTTTCTACGCTGATTTGAATTCAGGATTATATAATAAGAACTACAAGTATCCCATCGACTCGGGGCGAAAATCGTAGATTGCCCACTTTTCGCCGGCCGCGTTTACGCGCCTCGCACGGGCGACCTACGGTTACATTCGGGCATCGATACCCGCCGAACCCCGGCGACTGAAAATAATGAAAGTAATGGGAACACGCCCACTGCATTTAGCCCGCCGAACTAAAGCGCGCCGCGCTCTGTAACCCCTTGTTGCAACATCCCTTCCACACACGAGAGAGGGAGAGAGAAAGAGAGAAAGAGAGAGGACCGCGCCGCTCGCTGGCGCCTTGCCCGTCCTCACTCTCGTTCTATGCCCTATTGGCCATTGTACCTGCCACTTCATTGTCCTTTATTTCATTATTTTCGCCGCATTCCGCTCCGTCTCTCTCGACGAGGGGCGCGAAATCTCCCCCTTTATTTACGTACCGTAATAATAGACGTCTTAACGGAATTTAATAAACGTCATAAATGGTCCCGTGATCTCATTTAGTTTACCAGCTTACCTGGCCAGCCTGGCAACGCCGGCGTTATCTTCCCTATAGCATCAAAGGCCAAGTCCCCCTCCGTCCCCCTGCCGCCCCAGCGCGCGCTACATCTATCCCAGACCTTCGTGTTTCGTTCGCGATAGAGTCAACCTCGACGCGGCGTCGGCGTCGTCGCTCGGAAGAAATCGCGAGATTCCGAAAGAGCCGTGCTCTTCTTCGAGTCGCTATAAATGCGCCACGAAGCGCGACGTCGATACAAACTCTCTCTCCCTCCCCCCTCTCTGTCTCTCTCCCTCCCCTCTCTTCTACCGAGCTCTTTCGCCAGAAGTAAATCTCGCGCGGATTGATCTCGCGCACGGACGCGACGCGCGTATCCATCTATCCGATGTGTATCCGAGAATGTACCCCGTGATTTCGTCCCGATAACACGATTACGATCCTCTCTTCGTCCTCTTTCTCCACCCCCGCGAATCAACGGCGAGAAGGGAAAGTAGGGAAGGAGAGGAGAAGGAGGGGAAGGAGGGATCGGATGGAAGCATGGCACGGCGCCACCCTCTCTCCTCTCTCTCTCTCGCTCTCTCTCGCTCTCTCTCTCTCTCTCTCTCTCTCTCTCTCTCTCTCTCTCTCTCTCTCTCTCTCTCTCTCTCTCTCTCTCTCTCTCTCTCTCTTTCTTTCTATACGCATCCCGCTGCCCTCGAACCCGACAGCCGACAGAGTAGCTTCGCTCGCTCTGATCCCTCGCAATTACTTCCCATTATCTGGGTATTAGGATTCACCCCAACTGGAAGCACGACGTGCCCCGCAAGTACCTCACCGCCTGCGTGACACGCGCGCGCTCGTTGGAAAATCTCTACCGTCCGCTACAATATCGTCTCTTTTCTTAACAGGCACTTGCCGATCTTGCCGATCTAACGTCGCCGCAACAGGTAGCTAAAAACGGCGCCTCGCGATCGTTTTGCGCGACCGCGCGTAATCATCATTCAAACATGCCCGATTGTCGTAATTACGGGTTGCAACGTGTCGCGCGCGCGCGTTCGGTGAATTTTCTAATGTCTTATCGCAGAATTTTCGTTATCGTAGAACAATGGAATATTGTGTTATATATATGATTAAACGAGATTATATACTGCTGTTAAATATTAAAGGATGAAAATTAAACCAATACTTTGTTATTTTTTAATTACCATATGTGTCGCAATTTATTATTTTAACACAAAACGGTATTATTTTAACTCTATTGGTTTGAATTAACATTGTTTTAGTTAAATTAACGACGTATTGAATAGGAGAGCAGTGGCGATCTATGGGAATCTCGGCCAGAAATGAGATTAGTCGAATCAATTTGTCGATTTGCTATCGATGCATGAATGAATGGTCGCTATCGACCTACTGGTTGATATTTTTGTCATCTTTGACCTCGTTATTATTTTTATGCTGATCCAGCAATCGCGAATATTTCTATTGAATTTTCTAGTGTCTTTTGGCCTTCCTCTCCTCCACGTTTCTATATCGAATACACAGTAAGTATACGTGTGTGCCTTTAAACTTTGTATCAATATAAAACTGGCCGAAAGACAAAAGAAATCTTATAGAAATATTCATATTTGCTCAATTAACGTAAGAATAACTATGACGAGATCGAAGATGACAAAAATATCAACCAATATGCAACATCGACCATTCATCGACGCATCGACATCAAATATTGTGCAATAATTGAAAAGATTCAACACCGCTTTCTCGGTGGAGTTAGTTTTTTCTTACAGAAAGTCTAATGTGTTAATTCTGACCATACGTATACGATTTCATGTTATATATAAGCTTAGTTTAGTTATCGCGATCTGTATAACGAGTTTGTGAATCAGAATTTCGTGTAATAGAATCGTACTATACAGGCCTCTTATAGGAAAAATTTAATTTTTTACAAAGAATTGCATACTTTATACTGTTTATACGGTAAATTCAAACCCCTGAATAGAATATGCTTACTGGCGAACGAATTCTCCAATTGTGTGGACTTTTTTCAAACATCTTTAAACTCTGTTAAACGCGATCAATACCTACTTTACTATCTTTATTAGATCTTATCTGTTTTGTATGTACTATAAGTTGTAATTTGTAATTTTTGTATTCTTTTTTTTTCCGGAATCTTGCTGATGTTATATAATTATAATTGTTACATGTGTACTAAAGAGACCTCTCTATAAATCCCGTTCACATCATAAATAAATAAATTTTATATTTAATAAAATAAATCGACTTTGTTCGATTCGACTAATCACTGGGATGGTTAAAAAAATGACTCAAATTGAGTTTAACAGAGTGTAGCGTGTTTTGAATCGCACGCTTTTTATCTCACATTTTCATCTGGCTGTTTGTGTCATCCAAAATTTTATAATTTATATTAAATGACATTTTTGTATGAACGTTTTAAAACGTTTCAATAGCGCTGATTGCTAATAATGGCAGTCAATGCGTTAACGAAGCGGACCTCGCTAGCTTCATTAGTTGAGTTTCCCTCCTGTCGTCGATTCGACGCCTCGTTAATTTTCGCGAAAATGTCTTCGGACCGTAGGCACCGAAATGTCGCGCCGACCATTAACGAAACGATCGCGTACGCGACGCAATTAAATGTCAATGTCGGTGCACGCCACGCGCGGTCCGTAAAACAGGTGTCATTATGACAACGTCTGCGTTCTTCCGGTATAAAAATCGCTGTTTCTCTTCTTCTTCCACCCCCCCCCTCCAAGATATATATTACGTATATTAGAAATTTCGGAAAATTGTTTGGGAAAAGACAAATCGAGGAGAAACAAGTGTACACATCACGTCATTCACGTCAGAGCATGACAGTTTAATTCCTCAACGAAAACCACACGGCCTATTTTTACACACTTGACTATAAAAAGTAACAACAGACCAAATACCGTATATTTATTTACCGTATTTCGCTATAAAAAGTAGAGATTTCGGAACCAGCAAAACTTCATTTCTTTGGCTTTTTTTTCCTTTTTATTATGTTACGCAAGCGGGAAAAATCCAGCAACGCTCCGGCGACGAATACCGTTCCGCGTTGAACAGCATTAATTATTTCAGTGACACGTAAATACTGCTTTAAAGACACACGAAAAGACGTTGGCTTCTCTCCTCTCGATCCCTCCGGGGCGGGGACGATCTCTCTACCGAATTTCGTGTTCTCCGTTATACGCGCCGAGCTCTTTAGCTTAGGTGAACTTTTTGGGTGCATCCGGAAGGGGGGCCGACGGTACCACCGACGAAGAGATTATCCCGTTCCTTTCTACGCGTGGTGGTTGCCGTGATCCTGGTAAGAGATAAGCGGGTGACACCCGCCCTCGTCGTGGCGCGTCTCAGCGATGCTGGCGTTGGGCGGAATGTTGGACGTGCTGCGGCTGATGGTGCATACCGACCGTGTGCGGATGCAGGTGTGAGTGCGGATGCGAGTGCGGATGCGAGTGCGGATGCGGATGCGGATGTGGATGCGGATGAATCGTCGGATGAAGAATCCTCGGCGGCGTGCCGCGTCTCGACAGAGGTGTCGGCAGGGTGCCGCTTCGCGCCGACGTCGGGGTCGAGACCGTCGATGTCGACGTCAAGGTCGGCGTCGTCGGGGCCGGCGTAGGCGTCGGCGCCGGCGTCGGTGTCGTCGGGGTCGGCGTCGCCGTCGGCGTCGGGGTCGGCGACGGCGTCTCGTCGCCCAGCACGTCGATCTCGTCGTCGTCCTCGTCGTCGGAGTCCGCGGGCGCGTCACTGCTCGCGCGCGACTCGCGCCCGCCGCTCAGCGAAAAGTCGACGGGACGTTCTGTCAACATCAGCAAACAATCGTCGATTAGTACTTTTCGTTGGAAACTTCCGGATAAAACTGTCCGGAGGAATATCCGAGCGAATTTCCGATTTCTTATATCTGCAAGCGAAACAACGTTGTTGCGACGAGATATTTTTATCCATCAATCGGTTTCTCACGCTAATACTTCCACGACTTTCCGCTCGAGCGAAGACAATTTCCCGGTTCTAATATTGTCTCTCGATTGTGGTGACATTTGAATAAAAGTCGGATTCGCGGCACGCGCTTCTACGGCCTACGATAGCCCTCAGCGGTGAGCACAATCGAGAATATAGGTCTGACCGAGCACTTAACAGGTAATTGAGCAATTCTCTCTCCAAGAGAGAGAGAGAGAGAAAGAGAGGGGGGAAGGGAGAGAGAGAGAGAGAGAAAGAGAGAGACAGGGGTAAACGGGAGTCGGAACAGGACGGCGAAAGAGAGGCATCGAAGGAGGGAACGAATCTCCCCGCCGGAGTTCCTTACGTAGCTCGCCTTGAGTCTAAAGACGCCGAGGCGGTCGCGTCTTCTGTATACCCTCCACCCTACTCACCCTCCTCCTGATACCTCCTTCTTGGTTGCTACCAAGGAGACGTCTATGGTCTATGTAACTCGGTTAGCCCTTCCTACCGAACGAAGCCATCTTGTCTACCGAGACGAACAACTTTGGTATATGGGATGCGAACGCCATGGACCAAACTATTTAAATCGCTCTCGAAATGTCTCCCGTCGTCTCGTTAAATAATCGCTTTTATATTCGTACGCCGTGAATCCCGGGGTGGCTTAACGAGCGCATCCGTCAAGAAAAACTCATGCCAAATTATCAAAAACGGAAAACAACATGTATTATAAATCACTCGAGGCAACGACATCATCGCAGCGAACTTTCTTCTAGGAAATTAATGAATGAGTACTGCGTTATCGAAAACAAAAAATAACACGTAAATTGCTCGAGGCAATGACACCACCGCGCCGCGGTAATTTTCTTCTACAAAATTAATATAATGCCACGTTATTGAAAACGTGGAAAATAATATGTAAATCGCTTGAGGTAATGATTATACTACCGCGGCAAATTTTCTTTTAGACAATGTATGGCGCATCACGTTATTGAAGGAAAAACGGAAAATGACACGTAAATCGCTTGAGGCAACGATATCACCGCGAAGAATTCTCTTTTAGAAAATTAATATAATGCACGTCACGTTACTGAAAACGGAAAATAATATATAAATCGCTAGAGATAACGACACTACCGCGGTAAAGTTTCTTTTAGACAATTAGTACGGTGCATTACGTTATCAAAATTAAAAATAACCACGTAAATCACTCAAGACAACGACACCGCGCGCCGCGCCGCTGCGAATTTTCTTTTAGGAGATATTAATATAATGCGCGCCACGTTATTGAAAAATAATATATAAATCACTCGAGGTAACGACACTATCGCGGCAAATTTTCTTTTAGGCAATTAATGTAGGGGAGACCGGGGCTAGTTGATACGCTTTTTTAAATGATTTTTTTTACATGTGACTAATAAGTGGAATACAAGCCACAAAAGAATTTTTTAATAGTCGCATACTTATACAACACAAAAATAATTTTTTAACCAAATAGTAGATATAATTATAATAATTTTGTTGCACCAATGAAAATTATAAGGCGACTACATTTGTAACGAGCCCTATATGTAGAGTAAATTGTTACAGTACTGGATTAAGTTGTGAAAGAGTTCCAGTTTCCAAAGTATATAATATATTTAACCTTTAGAGGGCGGGAAAAGAATTTGAAGACCTTTTTTTTTTTTTATTATTTTTCCCTTATTCAACACGCAATATTTGCCTGAAAACATCAAATAACCTATGTTTTTTGGGTGGTCGATATTTCGACCACCCCCGGCCTCTAAAGGTTAATAACGAGAAATAACAACATGTAACAATTACATATGTTATATTACATTTACTTTGTTGAGTGCAAAATTATAATGTAGATATAATGTAACTGATGTTCTGTGTTAACTGACTACGTAATAAGAGACGTTAACGGTAAAATCTTACATAAGATTAAAGTATCTGTTGTGCCGAGGTTATGCGTTACATCGATGGAGTTGGTCAAAATTATAAGTAGAAAAGCTGTAACAACCTACCCCGTCACAACCAGCTCTGACCTGTCATATTTAGATATTTTAATTATTGATTAAGTAAAAAAATATTTTAAGACATTAACATAACTGGAAAAAGTTATTTAAAGTAGAGATTAAAAAAAACAGTTAGATATAATGATCAAATTTATAAATACAACATTTAATATATCACTGATTTATGTATTTTGCTTTCGGCCATATAAAACTAAAAATATATATATATTTTTTTCTGTTTGTAAAAATACGCTACTCAGCCTGAAATAATTGAAATATTATTGCAATGTTTTTGCGGAAATACTATATTTTTTATGTATAGTGTAAAGCGGGGAGCATAGACTTCTGCATAACACATAATGCATAAGGGAATGAACTAATCAGAGTCCTTCACTTCCATCGTGGAGATAGAAATGAAGGACCGTGATTGGGGACTCTCATTTTCTTATGCGTTATGCATTATGCGCTTTGCAGGAGTTTGTGCTCCTCGCTTTATCTTTTGTCACTTTTACAATATTTATATTTATCGTATATCAATTTGTTCCATGTACCAACTAGCCCCGGTCTCTCTTACGACACGTTATTGAACATCACGTTATTGAAAACTGAAAATAACACGTAAATCGTTGAAAGTAACAACACCATCGCAGCAAATTTTTTTCTAGGAAATTAATGTAACGCACGCCACGTTATCGAAAATGGAAAATAATAGGTATATAAATCACTTGATTTTATCGAAAATGGAAAATAAACTAGTCAAGACAACGACACTATCGCAGCAAAATTTCTTTTAGGAAATTAATGTAATGCGCGCCGCATTATCGAAAACGGCAAATATGTATTATAAATTGCTCAAAGTAATGATATTACCGCGGCGAATTTTCCTTTAAACAATTATAAAGTGCATCGCGTTTTTTAAAACAAATAATAATGTATAAATTGCTCGAGGTAACGACACTATCGCGGCAAATATTCTTTTACACAATTGTAAGGCCCATCGTTATTAAAAACGAAAAATAATACATAAGTCGTTCGAGGTATAACAATACCATCGCGACGAATTTTCTTTTAAACATTTTAAACAATGTAAGGCGTTATTGAAAAAGAATACCTATAATATAAATCGCTTGAAGTAACGACACTACCGTGGCGAATTTTCTTTTAAACAATTAATGTACAGCGCATCGCGTTATTGAAAACGGAAAGTAAAACGTAAATTGCTCGGAACAACGACACCACTGCGACGAGTTTTCCTCTAGGAAATTGATATAACGTACATTTATAAATGTAACGTCACCGGCGAGCGATTATGGTAATATGTATATCTACGACGAAATGCAACCATTACGCAGACCGTTAATGATTATAGTTCCTCGCAACGTAACCACGGTTACGGTCTGGCTAGTTACGCCGAACTTGCGTAATTTATTGTCAGCGGTATTTTGGTTGCATTATACAGATATCGCCCATTAGCGTGACAACAGGGAAGTATTTAACGACAACCGACGTTATAACGCGCCATCCCGCGCCTTCTCCGCTCTCCGGCTCCGGTCAGATATTAACCGATAACTATGAACCGATTAATCCCGATCCGTTCGTCGTGCCGGTGTATTTGTTTAGCATTTTGATTACGTATCCGTACATTCGTAGCTGCCTATTACTATAATTAAACCGAATACGCGCGCCGTTATGACGCTTACGTGGTACTCCGTCCGAAGAGATTACACGCCTCTCCCCAGGATCCAGCTTCCGGATTCAGCTTTCGGGCGACTATATACGTGCACACGCGCGTATTATTTTTTATCGTAGCAACGCGCGGCCATTCATAAGTTGGCACTTATCTAGGACACGGCATCATTACCCATTAATCCAAGTTAATTAACTCGCGGTGCGGGAATACTGCTCGCAGCTGTTTATCGAAAAGTCGATACGCGCATTTAATTTGGTAATTAAGTTATGCGTTGCGGAGACTATACTCGACGCGAAATTCCGTAGATACCGTAGATCGCGATGTCTTTCAAACGATATCGTTCAATTGCGCGACGTAAACGCATCGTTAGAGCTGCTCTCGCTCTCGTCTCTCGTGAAACCACCCTCGCAACGTATCGCACCGCGCAACGGAGCCGATTTACATTTTTCCTTCCGTCGAGGCGAACAATCGTCCGAAATGAAATGGACACGACTCACCAGCGGGCGACGTAACCGATATCGATTGCTGGCCCGAATTGGAATTGCCGCTCCCGCTCGTGTTCAGCTTTCTCAGCTGCTTCTTGTGCTTCATCCGTCGATTCTGGAACCACGTTTTCACTTGCGTCTCGGACAGGTGTAACGCCGCCGCCAGCTCTACCCTCTCGGGCGTGCTCAGGTATCTCTGCACCTCGAACCTCGCTTCCAAACCTGCCAGCTGCTGGTCGCTGAATACCTGAAGCCGTAAGGAAGCAAACTCTTGTCTCCTACAGTCGCGAGAGAGATAAATGGGGGGAAAAGAAAAAAAAATACATATATAAATAGTTAAAAGAGAGCGAATGTGTGCAACTAGAATGGCGAGAAGCGAGAGAGGTGAACGACCTGATGATCGTTCATTCGGCAACGAACGCATATCACAGATACGCCTCGTTGCTGTAAAATTGTAAATAATTGCACGCGAATTCGACTTGACTCCGATTTGCGTTTTGCTCCGGCTCCAACGATCGTCGATTTGGAGTCGACTATTCAATTAAATATTAAAAGATGACATTTAAACCAATACCTTGAGTTAAATAGCATTTTGTTATATTCAACTACCATATGTGTGTTGAACTATATTATTTTAATACAAAACAATATTATTTTAATTCTATTGATGTAGTTAAATTATACGATATATTGAGTGGAAGCAGTGGCGAGCTACAGGAATGGTTGACTCAAATTGAGTATAATTTGACACCACGAATTTAACAGTGTTCGATCCATAACATTTACAGTTGGACGTGGCTTCTCGATTTCCACTTCGGATGCAGATGGCACCGGAGGAGGGAAGGAAGATCGAGGATATACTCACGGTCCGGGCCTTCCGTCGTCGGCAATGCTTGAGAGCGGCCAATTCCCCGACCCCCGGTACCACGCCGACTCCCATGCCAGCGCTACCGAAGAGCGGTCCCAGGAAGAAGGCTGCCGCGGCGGGCGGTGCCGTGGGATAACCGGGGAGCAGACTGGCGAACTGCTGGTACTGGTGGTGCTGCCCGTGGCCGGAGTTCGGCGTCAGGTGCGGATGGTGCAGCTGATGGTGGTGGACGTGCGGGGTGACGGTGCCGCGGCTAAGGATATCTTCGATGAGGAACGACGTCCTGCTGGCGGAAGTCCCGTTCTGGCCTGGCTGAGCTTGTTGCTGCTGGCAGGTCGACTGCATCTTTCCTCGTTCGACACTGCGTTGCGGCTACGACGCGGGGCATGCCCCGCAGGTTACATCCTCGCCCGGGTGCCCTGGCGCGACGCCAAGGTCGCGAGATCCTCGCCTGCCCCGTTCTTCGCGCCAAGAGGATTTCTCGACCCGCGTCCGCGTGCGCGCGTGTTTAGGTACAACGGGGGTCCGACGCCGCACGAAGACGGTAATCTCGCGGGGCTCACTCTCGAAACCGGTCACTTTTCTCTTCCGCGGATTCGACGACCACTTGACCCTGAGACTTGGCTCAGCTAATCGGACGTCGTTCGTCTCGCGAGTTCATCCCCCGACGGAATCGTGATTGATCGTCGCGGATCCTGCCACGGATCGGGTACGAATCCGTGCGAGACGCCGTCTGTCGCTCACTGTCTTTCGCCGTCGTTCACCGAGTCGTTTGTCGTCGTTCAGGGCGCGTATAGATGAGCGCGGTGCGATTCAGGGCGATTCAACCCCCCGCGACGCGATCATCGGTAGCCCCTCCCGCTAGTTAACGTACCGCGGCTGCCCCCGTATCTCCGTGGAAGGGTGACGCTTGAATCCGAGGGTATCCAGGCCGGCCTGGCGCCCGCATTGGCCGGCGTCGCGACGCTCGCCGTCGCCCGGGTTGGCTCCGCGAAGGTCTCGGGGGCGGGACTCGGCCACTCGTTTCCATGGACACCGCGCTCGAGTACTCGTGAATTCAACGGCGTACGAGGAGGCGGCAGTGGCGGTGGCGGCGACGATGGAGGAGGAGGAGGAGGAGGAGAAACGGGAGGAATGGATCCTTCTGTATTCGCGATTCCTCTCCATTCTGTCGCGCTCTCACACGTAGATAATAATGCGAAGTGCAAGCATCTATATGTAAGAGTACGTTACGAAAACCCTCGCGCTCAGCCACCCCCGGCGCGGCGTAGCCGTCCGTTATACGTGCGCGACGCGCGACGATTCCCGGTTGCGAGTATTTATTGAAAACCCATTCTCCCCAGTCTCGTTGATAAGGCTCTAATTTCGAAAGTGTCCCTCCCCCTCGATACTCCCCCCTCGGGACAACCGAAGCGTTCATTTTCTTACGCGCAGCATCGTCTCGATCTCGATTCGTCGAGCTCCCCTGCATCCCACGTAATCAGGTTCCTCGTACGATGCGCGAATACCCTGCCTCGCGCCGCGCCGTATCGGTATTGAATCTTGGACGAGAGAGGACGGGCGGAAACGCGGGATTAAATTACTTAGCGGATCGTGTATACGGGGGCGCTTTCCAAATGGCGGTACGAGCGTGTGCGGCGATTGACGAGATGACTACATCATATCTCCATACCCGAACAATAAACAAAGTACGAAGTGTCTGAAAGCGTAAATTCGACGGAAAGGCGCGATACCGACGCGTCCTAGGAAATCGTCATCCGGTTGGGATAAGCGCGATGCGTGCTTTTTCCGTGTTGAGGGCAGCGTAAACGTCTTAACACTAGACACCTATAACATTATTATGATATATGTAGACGTTCTATACAGAATTTCAAAATTAGAGTGGTAGAGAATAAATTAGCATATATATAATAATTTTTTTATCTTGACAAAAGTCGATATAAATTCCAACAAAAGCACCTTAATCATTTTTGTAATTTAAAACAAGAAATTTGAAATCTCTCATAACGGGGTTGATTATTCTAGTGTTAAAAAAAAAGAAGAGGAAAAGAAAAGAAAAGACCGAAGAAAAGAGGAAAAGAAAGAAGATAAGAAGAATCTTGCACTTTAACAGTCTTAACGTTAATCTCTCGACGGCTTTTCGTGTATCTCCGATGATCTCTCTTCGTACTCTGCTGGCGTGACGACGACGGCCGGCTATGATTAGGGTCGAGGGACGCGTGCCGACATTTAGACGGGGTTGCTTCTGCGATTATTGAGTAAATTAACGTCGCGGTAATTGCGTTACCGGCGCGTGTCCATCCGTCCGTGTGCGTCCGCCCGCGTCGCCCGGCGTCGATCGGCGTCGCTCGGCGTCGCGTAACTCTCGCCTCACCTCGCACCCTCCACGCATTTGCGATGAGAAAGAAAGAGAGAGAGAGAGAGAGAGAGAGAGAGAGAGAGCCGCCCTCCGCGCGGCTCTGCCTGTATTATAAAGCCGAAAATCCATCGTACGGGGTTCCGGCCGCGGCTCGAGAACGTCCTTCGCCGAGACTCGTGAATCCTCCGGGGACTCGTTAGACAACGCGAGAGCAACGGGAGGCACGCATTAATTTTCAAGTTTTGTGTTTATTGTGATACGTGTCGTACAGCGCAAAGCGCGACGGGCTGCGCTTTACAATGATGTGCATTTTCGAATAGGAGACATGTACACCTAATTCGCTCACGCGACGATATAGCGCATTGCGCTTTACGATATCTTAACAAAACGTATAAAAGATACGCCGTACATATTTGATGAAGCTTAGACTAGATGTATTCGATGCGTCATTCGATATTGCGGATCCTGTTGCAATCTAAACACTATCTCTTTATACCTCGTTGTTTCTTGATGTCTGCTTAATGTTAAAAGAAGCAAGAGTAAGTAGCAAAGAGGTGCAACTGCGTTAAAAATATATATACATATATGTTGTTAAATGTCATCGTCGTTGGACGCGCGTTTATAGAAGGCACGGGAGAAGGTGGCAGGACCTTGCGACCCGCAGAAGAAGAAGCCGCGTCGCCAGAAGACGAAGAACGCCATGCCGATCGGGATCGCGACGAGTAGACCGATTAGCACTCCCACGAGGATCGCGGCATCTCTTTCCGGTCTCGCGTTCCACAAATCCAAGCAGCGTAGATGTCGGTCAGCCAAGGACGTGAGCTTCTCTCCCTCGTGTTCCGGCGGTGTGGAACAGATGAGCTTCTCGGCCTCCTCGCCCATTAGCGCCTCGCCGTATTCCGGCAACACGTTCCCGATCTGCGAGAGATAATCCGTTAGTTATCGTCGTATTCGATCCGATCGCGAAGAGCGAGATCCGAGGCTCTTTACTTATTTTTTTACTCTCCCCCGACAGCTCGCGCGTCCCTCGATTGTCGGAACTTACCAGATATTGATTACGGCAATCGCAGCTCCACTGGTTGTTCGTCAGGCGCAATTCGTCGAGCTTGTCCCATCTCCCGATGAGCAACATCGGCAAATACCGGAGAGCGTTGGACGCCACGTTCAGCTTTTTCAACGGCGGCCATATCGTGCCCTCGGCGGTCTACGAAACAGTAACGCAGTAAATTATAACCGTTGTCGACGGATGCATTTACCGTCGGCTGTCGTATGTCCGACGTACCTTGGATGCCATCGCATACTCATCAATGCGCTGTAATTTCTTGCAATTTTGCAACTGGAGACTCTCCAGGCTGGTCAACGCCGACAAACCGCCGAACCCAATCTCCGTCAGATTCGGCATCTCGCGCATACTGAGTTCCTTCAGTTTTGTCAGTTTGGGAAAGGCGTTCGCGAGATTGATAATGCGTATCGAATTGCCATCCAAGCTAAGGTACTCCAAGGTCTTGGCCTCCTCTAAGGCCCTGGGCAGAACTGTGAGCTTATTGCCGGTCAGGTTCAGCTTCTTCAAATCCCTACGGAAGAGCAACGTAAAGATCTCAGGAAACCCGATCTCGGGCGACGTAAACGTAACCGTATCAAAACTGTAATCGTTGCATATATTTCTCTGTTTCTTACTTCGCATTGTGGAACTGAACGCTCGGCAGTTCTCTCAGCTGGCAATAACTGATGTCCAACTCTTCCAAGTACGACACGCTGCTGATCGCTATGGATGTACGATAGTCGAATACGCCAAAGGGATTTTCCGCTAGCTTTAGCACCTTAAGGTCGGCAAGGTGCTCAAATATGCTCTGATGTAACCAGTGGAGTACGTTACCACTAAGGTCCAAGATTTTCAGGGTCAGAGGCTCGTACGCTTCTGGCGAGAACCTTCCCTGAAACGATCAGGAATAACGTCATTCATAATATACAGATAGGAAAACAGAAAACATGTGGTGATCAATTTGAGCGGAATATAAGTCGCAAGATTCCTTTATAAACGAAGAAGCGAAAGTTCTAAACGAGGTGTGAACGAGTAATGTCCATTTTCATCAATGCAGATTAACCTTAAGTGATTTAAATTACTTTATATTTTTATCTAATTCTTAGAACTAGAAAAAGATAAAAAGTAAGTTAAACCAAGATTAAAGTCTGCGTTAGTACAAATGAACATAAACGATTTATCTGAGAAGAGAGTTAAATATTTTACCGCGACGCAAGGACAGCGTAGTCATGAGCCACATAAGGCTCATCAATCGGTAATCTTATCATCATAAAACGTTTCATTGCCGTATCAATTCTAAAAAAACCATCGAATTCAGAGAATGCTGGGAATTCGGCACTCTGTGAAATAAATTTTTCCGCGAATTTGCTTTATCTGTACAAGTTGAACGAAAAGAGATATTCTTTTTAGCTTATCCCTCTCTCGTTATTTTCTATCGCTCGCGAGCCGAACAAACGATCAATGCGCGACGGTAATTTTCGGTTGGAATAAAATCAGGACAGTTTCGCCGAAATATGTTGATCGATTATGTATCTCCAAGCGATAGAGTTCTACGGTGAATCCTTTCATATCCAAACTATTTAACGGTTACAAAAATATATTTGTACCTTTATGCATGTTTTATGACGAATGAGCGATTCATAAAAACATTTTGACACATTTTGAAAACAGTTAAGGACTTTATGTGTCACTTTTATTGCAATTGTGTACGCGTATAATAATTTGCATTGCGATCAAGTTATTGTACACAATGAAATTTGTGCGCAATAACTTTTTATACTTCTCTTCTTACTTTTAGTCAGTAAATTCACTTGAAATATTTCGAGGAAGTTATAGTTTTACGAGCTTCGTATAAAATTATAACTTCCTTGAAGTATTAGCTTGAACTTATAATAATTCTTATCACCAAACCGTAGTGGTAACAAATGAAAGATAACATCTAAAAAATTATTTAAATACATATCGAGATACGTGCTATCTATAAGTATATGAAGTTTCTATACTTCGTCCAACGAGAAATCATGGTTGATCAAATATAAATAACGATAGAGCACAAAGCCGCAACAAGGTGTGCGCGTTAAATTATTTTTACTTGTAATAGTGTTGGACAATATTTATTAAAAATAAAAATAATTTAACGCGAACACCTTGTTGCGGCTCTGTGCCCTATCGTTATTTATCGTTGTTTGATCAGCCATGATCTCTCGTTGAACGGAGTATATATACTTATTTATCTAAGACGAAGGGAACTAATGTATATTCGCTAATATGAAAATTTAGATGACAGTAATGTCTTTTAAATTCTAAATACGCGGCCGTGTGTGGCTACAGTCGAAATGGGAAAGAAGTCCGGTTAAGTGTCCGGAATCGCGGAGCGTCAAAATCTCTCTCGTCGATCGATGAATCATGAATTGGAGGCGAGCCACGTTCGCTCCGCGCCTTTTGATCGGCCTAACGCGCGTTAACTCGCGAAGATATCGTTTCGATTACCTCGAAGACGTGCGGCTGCAGCTGCTCCGACGTGAGCTGGTTATGACTCAGGTCCAATTCGGTGAGATTAACGAGCTCCTTGAATGCGCGATAGTCGATTTTCACGATACGGTTCTTTCGCAGGATCAGTTTCCCGACGGCTATCCGCGGGAAGGGCGTGACGTGTACCAGGCAATTATGCTCGAACGAGATTACCTTCGCCGTCACGTTCGACCATTGCTCCTTCTCGAAGTGCGTCTCCAAGCTGCGATTGCTGCAGTCTACGTAACTATCTAAAAAGGAGTGCGTTACTCTCATAGTCTATCGATGCGGATTAGCTTTAATTTCACACATAGTTTAACTTTACTTTTTATTTTTTTAAAATAATTCTTAGAATTGGAGGAGGACAGAAAGTAAGTTAAGCTAATCTTAAAACTGAAATGTCTATAATAATGTCCATTTCTACCAATGTAGATTAATTTTAATCTTGATTTAACTTACTTTTTACCTTTTTTTCTAATTCTTAGAATTAGAAAAAAAGTAATGTTAAACCGAGATTAAAGTTTATTATCTACATTGGTAGAAATGGACATTAGACATTTTAGTTTTAGAATTAGCTCAATTTACTTTTCTATCTTCCTCCAGTTCTAATAATTATAAAAAAAAAAGATAAAGAGTAAAATTAAGCCGAGATTAAAGTTATTCTTCGAACTAGAAAAGGATGAATAGTTATAATCCGAGATTATAGATGAATTAACGTATACATATTGGAAATGGATATTAACTTATATTGAGCGTTCCGTGAATTTCTGTGATTCGAAGAGAAAACTTTGCCATGTTACTATACCGCGATCGTGCGTTATCAAGCGTTGGCTCGCCTTCGATCGAGCTAGATAGTATATTGAATTGCGACACTACCTGTACAAGAGCACACGGCACATATACTCTCGGGTCCCGACGTCGCGTTGTTCGCTTTAATCGCGCTCGGAACTACGGTCGTCGCGTTTCCCGGCGTTTCCCGGCTCTCGCACCTCGCGAGAAGGATTACCGCGAGCAGGGGCACCGACAGTCGGAGGTCCATCCTGACGCGCAGAAGCTCACGACTTTCTGAGCTTCCTCGCGGTGTCGACTGAAATTGAATATATCCGACCGTATCTGACGCTTCGCGTATACGATAACAAGGTGTAAGCGCGATAAGATAACATCGCTCGTATAATTACTCATCGCTCGAGACGAGCTAGAGAAGCGCCGAGAAACGCGGCGTTAGCTGATGATAATCCCGCTCTAAACCACGAGCCGATTCGATCTCGAGACGTAATTTCGAATTCAAATCGCGATGATATTTCGCGCAGGCGATGCGTTTTAGCGTCTCACCCGCGCATCGTGAGAAATCTCACGAAATCGATCGAAAGTAGAGAATTTGCTGCGCGAAATGCGCAGCGTGTCATTGTTGGAGAAGATATCGTGTGTTGAAGCGTGAATTTTTTCAAGTGGCTGTCCGAGTTACCTAGTATAGAGCCTCCGCACAAAACTTTCGTATGATAACGTATGTACATGTTACGTGTTAAGGCTCATCTACACGACAAGGCGTAAGACGTCGTAAGGACGCAGGCGCAGGCGCAAGAGGATTGTTTCCTATCGTAGCGGCGCGGCGCAGTGGCGCAGCGGAAATAAATTATTTTTATTTCCAACGCCTGCGCCCACGTTACGCCGACTGTTTTCTAGGTTAAATTGGCTTGGGTCGCTCACGTATCATCGCCGGCTTGCCTGAACCGTGTGAACGTTGAACATGGATGAAGAAAGTAATTATAATGAGGACGAAGGTAACGAAGCAATAGGGAATAATGTGTCAGAAGAACGTGCGATATATATCCGTACGTTCATTCACTTTGTGCGCCCCAATACACAACTGTTTCTGTGTAGACAAGCATGGCGCAGACATCTTGCGCCTACGCTTAAGTTTGTGCCTGCGCCTTTGCGCCGCGCTTTTACGCCTTGTCGTGTAGATGAGCCTTTACGCTACGCTATCATACGAGAGTCTTGTGCGGAGGCTCTTAGCTAATCGCCGGTCGGAATCAGAGAGCCAGTTTGAAACGCGGGGGCCGAGCGCGATCGATCGTTATCGAGAGCGCGACACGCCGCCTCGATAGCCACAGTAGCGACATCTGCGGTCGCGCGGCGAAACTTGGGGCGATCGGAAGATTATTCATTAGCGACCGCCGGGATCATCTAAGGG
This sequence comes from Temnothorax ravouxi, assembly GCA_030770255.1. Classification (NCBI taxonomy): domain Eukaryota; kingdom Metazoa; phylum Arthropoda; class Insecta; order Hymenoptera; family Formicidae; genus Temnothorax; species Temnothorax ravouxi. The sequence goes on from JASTWP010000898.1 coordinate 73,945, forward strand.
TGGGTACTCACTAGCGAAAACGAACGCCGAACGAACAGCGAATCGTGTATTTGTATCTTATTCGTGCTAAGCACACATGGTATACAAATGCACGATTCGCTGTTCGTTCGGCGTTCGTTTTCGCTAGTGAGTACCCACCATAAAACGTAAAGAAATTTAATTTTCTCCCGCGTCATCGATCAATAAACAAGTTGTTAAAAAAACTTGTAAAAATTTAGATGGTTAGAATTAATAAAATGTTAATTTCATAATTTATTGTTACTTAAATCTGCTTAAATGTTTCGTCAGAGAGAAACCTGAGAGAGGCCATCCCGGCATTTTTCGTCAATTTTTGTGTGTCGCACCACCTGAGAAAGAGCGCATAAACTACGTCGTTTCGCTCGGTAACTGCACATGGTTTGCGTCCGTGCTAATGGTTCGTGTCCGAACTAGCCAGTTAGAGGGGATATGCTGCGGCCGCGGCGGCCGCGCTCGGCCGGCCCGGCGCACAGTGGAGCCGCTGTTTGCGCGAATCGCGGAAAAAATTGTTACTTGTAAAATATGCAATGAATGATCATAGAACCTTTCAATGTTGACTTATAAAAATTGCAAAAGTGTATATTTATTAAAAATTAATGATAGGAACAAGTATTTGATTGAAATTAAATAAAAATTCAATTTACATTTAATTTACGTATAAGAGCAAAGTAATTCTTGCGTTTCATCGCTTAAGTCTAAATTTTTTTATGTGGTTTACTTCTTAAACTAGTTATTAACGGATCGGATGACACGAGCATCATATAAGCAAAACATCTGCATTTGTAAACAGACGCCTACATTTTCTACTATGATTAAGTCGATATCGTTTATAGTCCTTATTTCTTGCCTCTTGAGCTTCTTCCGATAAATGTCCCAACAGGTATAACGGTGCATAATTTCTATAATTTCCTTACCGTGAAGAAGAATTTTATGAATGCGGTAATTGGCATAAAGTACCAAGAATATTTTTCAATAAATATTTCCGCTGCCTTGTACGCGCATATGAGAACCGAATTTGTCTGAATTTATTTCTTCACCACAATTAATCGTTTATAATATTGTAGAAAATCTTCTGATCAATTCCTCGTCAGCTCCAGTTATTTCTGCTGTGATTTTTGGATCAGCAAAAAATCGTCGAGAGGTATTTCCGTCATTAGATGATCCGGAACCTTGTTTAACGATGTCTACTCTCAGTCCAAGTTTATTATAAAAAGCGTCTTGTATTCTTTTTTTGTTTTTTTTTTGAACGCGTGTTTCTGGCGTTGTTGACCACTTCTTGAAAGACAAATTGTAGGCAATATGTAATATACACTCCATGAATTTGATTCGTGCGTGCAAGGGTGACATTCCTAATTTGAGTGCCTCTTCTTTGTTAGACCTTTTGTTAATTTCTGTTAAGTTGTTCATTTGAGATGGTTTGGATCCGCAAATGAAGCACACGAAGATGATGAAGGCGTGTGGGTTACAGCTTGAGCTACCTTACCGTCTATCATCGTAAATATCATTTGAGGATTTATTTTGAATGTGATGGTTCCGAACTTTTCTATTTCTGTTTCTCGTAATTGAACAATTTCGTCATCCATACGTTGCTTTTCACTTTTTATTTTTTCAGCAGTTTTTTTTGTGTATTCAAATTGTATTGCTCTGCAATATCTCGTTGAAGAACGTCGATCATTATTTCAAATAATAATATTTTTATCGTAAAATGAAGTAAGATGTAAGGGCATCAATGAAGTCATAAACATATATTCATCAGATATTTCTTTGTCCATAAAACTTTGTTTGTATTTGCTCTGACCTGATGATCCATCACAACCCCATTTCGTGAGCAATGTTAATTCATTGACATCAACCATATTTTCCTTATCTATTGTCTCAAATAGTGTTTTTGCAGTATGATCTAGTAATTTTTGTAAATTATTTGACGCCGAACTCTCTGTAATATTAATGTCGTCTGGGTAGCAATCCTGTTTTGATTTTTAGATATTTTTATACGATGGAAATATATTGAATCCAATTTTCCTCGTCGCAGCTCTTATTGTTTCATACTGTCGTCTTTTGATAACTGAGCAACCATTATTAATGCCAGAGCAGTGTTAGCATCAAAACTATTTTTCTGATTTTGTATTTTACTTGAAGCGGCATCGATCATTTGTTGTGGGTAAGCAGCGCGTAATTCGCTTAGTTTCATCCGTTTTGCACGATCACAGCAGTCGTCGAAACTCTTTTTCGGTCTGCCTACTGAATAGTTTGATGGCCCAGTTCGAGTAGAACTTTCAACTTCAAATTCGACTTCAAAAATACCTTGTAACCAAGTACTGTACTTCTTATAAAATCTCGGCTTTGATCGTTGCACTGTATTTTATCTTGAATTTAGCTGTGGAAGAAATCGTTTTCTAATCTCCTGCAAAATCTTGTCGAGATAATTGTCTGGAAGACTTGGGTAAGATGTACCAATACATAATTTTAGACGATTGAGATCTCGATCACAACGAAAAAATTCTGTGACTAATTCTTGATAGGAGATGGAAAAGCTTTTCATGTCTCAATAACTGGAGTTGACGAGGAATTGATCAGAAGATTTTCCACAATATTATAAACGATTAATTGTGGTGAAGAAATAAATTCAGACAAATTCGGTTCTCATGCGCGTACAAGGCAGCGGAAATATTTATTGAAAAATATTCTTGGTACTTTTGCCAATTACCGCGTTCATAAAATTCTTCTTCACGGTAAGGAAATTATAGAAAATTATGCAGCGTTACCTGTTGGGACATTTATCAGAAGAAGCTCAAGAGGCAAGAAATAAGGACTATCAACGATATCGACTTAATCATAGTAGAAAATGTAGGCGTCTGTTTACAAATGAAGATGTTATGCTTGTGATGCTTGTGTCATCCGATCCGTTATAATAACTATATAGTTTAAGAAGTAAACCACATAAAAAAAATTTAGACTTAAGCGATGAAACGCAAGAATTACTTTGCTCTTATACGTAAATTAAATGTAAATTGAATTTTTATTTAATTTCAATCAAATACTTGTTCCTATCATTAATTTTTAATAAATATACACTTTTGCAATTTTTATAAGTCAACATTGAAAGGTTCTATGATCATTCATTGCATATTTTACAAGTAACATAATTTTTTCCGCGATTCGCGCAAACGGCTCTACTGTGCGCCGGGCCGGCCGAGCGCGGCCGCAGCATATCATCCCCTCTGGCTAGTTCGGACGTGAACCATTAGCACGGACGCAAACCATGTGCGGTTACCGAGCGAAACAACGTAGTTTATGCGCACTTTCTCAGGTGGCGCGTCGGAAGATGCGACACACAAAAATTGACGAAAAATGCCGGGATGGCCTCTCTCAGGTTTCTCTCTGGTATAGGAACATATGTATGTATGTACAATCTGGAGCCGATCGAGTGTCAACTATAGGCGAAATAAGTTTAACCGGATTACAAGCCGCCATGTAAACGCGTATAGTAGTAAAGAGGTATTGATCCGATAATGATAATTTAAAATTAGAAGCGAATCGAAAAGTCGAAAGTGCAGAAACGTGCAAAACCAGCAAAACGGTGTAAAAAGTGCAAACAAGTAAAAAAACGCATTACGTGGCGCCATCCGACGGGCAGTCGGCATACCTCAACGGCGCCGCCGCGGCAAGAAACCTTCGCGAAAAGTATTGAATCGGTGACGTCACAAAAGACGGGAGCCAGTGGAAACTGGAAAGGAGTGGACGGGGTGAACGGAGTAGTGGCGTTTGTGCGAAAAAATGTCCGGCTACCGGGATTTATCGTCTACGTGAACGTGCGGCGAACGGTACTCGCGCGATCAGGCGGCGTGAGTCGTGAGTCACCGGCGCTACGCGCGCAGGACCAGACACCGGTGCACGTCGGACACCGGACGATTTTTTCGGTCGATCTCTCTCCGGGATCGCGAGCGATCAAGTGCGTGCATGCGTGCGTGCGTGCGTACGTGCATTCTTCTCCCCCGGGCACGTGCACGGAGCGAAACACGGGGCTCCTCCCCCGCCCCGTCGATGCTTGTTGTGACCTGTCAGAGCTCGCGACGACTATGACGGTTCGATCGCGCCGCGTAGTCGCGTGAAAAACAAAACGAGCGAGGGCCACGCGCGGAGGTGCAGCGCGCCGCTTCTAGGTGGATCGACGACGCTACGAGAGTCTCACGGTAAGGACCCAACCGATCCGCGTGTTCTCGCGATCGGCCCGCGGTCAGAACGGTCGTCGATTCGTTTGCTCGGCGTTCGCTTCCGCGTCTTCCATGCGACGACGACGACGGCGGCGGTGAGGTTAGGTTCGAACCAGAGTCCGTTTCCAAAGCGAGGCGGCCGTAAACGCTCATTTTTCTCGACGGGATGAGATCAGGGCTCGTCGCGAGGATCGGCGTCCTCGTGGACGTCGCGCGGGCGACGTCGACAACATCGCGTCGTCGCGATAGTTTAGCCTCGTCTTTCGAGCTCTTGATCGCGCGTCCTCGCGGATCAGCGTCGTCGCGAATGTCGCCCGCGCGTGTTTTTCGTGTTAGCGCGGAAGATACGCGGACGCGGATTCTCGGTCGTCGGATTTCACGTTGCGCGACGCAACACGCGGAGCCGAGAAGCTGAAAATCCATGTTCGGATCCCTTCCGACGAGAACGCGCTCCGAATCCGACGGTGGATTTCGACAATCGCCGATAATTGTCTTTCGGCTTGCTCGCCGTCCGACATTTTTGTACGAAAAAGGTGGGTCGCCTCGCGGATCCTTCGCGGAAGCGCGCAGCTTCATTTCTCGGGGCGGGAGGGTGGGGGAGAAAAGCGTTCTCCACGTAAACAAGCGTCATCTACGAGACGAAGCTGATCCCGGAATACTTTGCGAGAGTTTGGAGGCGCCTGGAGACGCGAGATGGAACAGCGCATTTCGATACCGTTGCGAGACGATCAGCTGATATAACAGGGTCTGTTTTCTATTGCCTTGAATGTGGAAACTCCGAACTAGTGGCAGCCGATTCAGCAATAGAAAACGGACTCATAATATTTCGGTCGCTCGTGCGATCACTACGATCTTTCGAGGGACGAGACAGGACCGAGAAAGCGAGAAAGAAAGAGAGAGAGAGAGAGAGAGGGAAAAAAGAGAGCGCGACGACAACGCTGTCGCCGCGTGTGCGTGTCTCGTCCCTAATCGCGACACGGCCTTCTCCGAGGGCGCGCGGCGGCGATCACCTTTCGACTTTATCGAACGAGCAATGACAGGCCGGGAAAAGAAGCGCGAGGTGGAAGAGGGGAAGAAGAGGTGGAGGTGGAGGTGGAGGAGGCGGAGGCGCGGTCCGCCTCCCGTTTGTAAAGTGTAACGTTCGCAGGGCGTGTTTTAACTGCGGCCGCTTTATTTGCGCGGCGACGTGCCCTCTCGTCGCGCGAGTCGCGCAGGTTAGGCTCGCGGCCGATGATCGACGGGCAGTAAACAGTGGCCGGGTGCCCCTGCCGTTTTCGGAGCGGCGGACCCACGCACGTGCCGAGTGGGAAATCGCGGACCCTCCGTCCCGTCGTCTCTTCGCGATGAGATTTGCTCCTGGCTCCGACGGCCGCCTCTCTCGGAATTTCTCGAGACGGGACGAGTGCGGAGACGCGCGGTGATCTCGGAGAGAGAGAGAGAAAACATTCTCCCTTACGTAAGACGACCTCGTGGCCGCGACTTTGCCCCTTGTACCTCGCCGCTCGCCGCCAGTTTTGCGAAAACTGGCTGGAGTCTCTCCCGACGGGATTTCTCACCCGTGCGCGTTTCTCCGAATTGTCCTTTTCGTCTTTTTTTTTCTTTTACTGGCGCTATTTAACCCGCGTCGGAAAAGACATACGCCGCGTTCCGAAATCGATGGGAGCCCTGGGCGCCGATGGCGCCGATGCTGTCTAATGATGACATTTAAATGCGGTGCCGCATCGTTCGATTGTTCGCGCGGCGCGGCGGGACGCGACGTTTTTCTTTCTCTTTTCTCTTTTTTTCTCTTTTTTTTTTTATCGATTTTTCACTTTCTCGCGCGTTCTCTCGCCTTATGCCTTATGAATTTCGCGGAGCAACCGTTTTTAGCGACCGATAATTAGGAATTAACGGAGCGTCGTAAACAAAGTCACGCACAAGTCTTATCGCGATTTTGCCTCTTCCCAAAGCATCCTCCGGTTAAACGGGATTTGACCAGCGGGTTAAACAAGCGGTCGGACCCGAGGCGCAGAGGGAACGAGTCGCGGAGGATCCAGACGAAAATGAGGATCGCCAAGGGGGAATGATAGGTAAGAGGGCTCCGTTTTAAGGTGCGATCGATTAAAGGGATCGTGGAGTATGACGATTCCGCGATGTTGTCTGTGACAGAATGCAAGAGGGTAATACCGCCGTTGCGCTAGCGATGGTGACCCCCGGATACGACCAGGACCCTGCGAGCGGGGTCGCCGACTATACGACTCATCAGGATCAGGCCCAGTTCGAGGCGGACAAGAGGGCCGTGTACAAACATCCGCTCTTCCCGCTACTGGCGTTACTCTTCGAAAGATGCGAACAGGCGACCCAGAGCTCGGACAACTCCACGTCCGAAAGCTTCAACATGGATATACAGGCTTTCGTCCAGCACCAAGAAAGAGACCGAAAGCCTTTTCTGATCAATGACCCCGAGATTGACGGTTTGGTAAGATCGAAACACCTCACCGAAACTCCCGCTCGTCTCCCTTTCCTGTTGTTCCCCGCACGCGCGGTTGTGAGGGCCGGAACACAATACAAAAGTACAGGGAATAGGAACGGAATGCATTGATCATGTATACAAAACTAAACATTACCATTAGAGAGCTTCCGGCTAGATCTGAAAGATAGAAGATATGCTTGCAGTGCCGCTTTCCTTTTCTAATTGTGACAATTAGAAAAGGAAAGCGGCACTGCAACCATATCTTCAGTCCTTCAGATCTTGCCGGAAACTCTCCAAAGGGATCAATGCTCAGTCTATGGCATTGATACACGGCTTCCGATAGGTTGAAAATCTATTGCTTGCGTTATTTCCTGTTCCTAATCGCCTGTACCTTTGTATTGTGCTCCGGCCCTGAGTCGAGATCGGGAACAAATGAGCGAGAGAGGTGGCGAGAGATGACGATCGGCTGAACGTTTAAAGGCGTTTCCACGGGGACGCGTTTCTTGCAGATGATCAAGGCGATACAAGTGCTGCGTATTCACCTTCTGGAGCTGGAGAAGGTGCAGGAGCTGTGCAAGGACTTCTGCAACAGGTACATCACGTGTCTGAAAGGCAAGATGCAGAGCGAGAACCTGTTACGCAGCGACTACAGCCACCACGGGCACGACATGGGCCCGTCGAGCGGGAGCAACGGCAGCAGTCCGCTGCAGGTTAGATGTTTACCCGATATGCCGCGATGAAGCTAGGCTCCCCGGTCTGCCCGGTCTCTATCCTCTTACCAACGTAGATATTCCCGTAGTAGAAGGGATGTATGCGAAGAGTCCCGCGACGCCGTTGTCGTCGTTGCCGTTTGCACGTCGGCGATCGTGAATCGCTGTCGATTTGATTGAGGCAGTAATATATATTGTTACATATCACCGCGTACGAGCGTACGCGTACATCTCTTGAGATATTACTGAATTTCCCATCCCTGCTCTCTGACGGCTAGTTGAGACATATATTTGCCAGGTGCTGTCATCTACAGGCAATGATGTTGAGTCGGGAGCTAACGGATTCAGAGTGAGCCGAGGGGACGTCGCCGTGGCGGAGAACGATGGCGCAAATTCGCACGCGCGAGAAGAGAGCGTTAATCACGACCAACTGTCGTCGGTCCGACCGTCTTCCGCCGTCCAGCGCTCGGGCAAATCAACTAGCCAGGACCATGACGATCCGCTCTCACCGTCCACGGTGCACGGAAGTACGCCTCTCTCGCAGATCGGGGCGCATCCATGCGCCCCGGTTAACGACATGTATCTCGGCCAAGGTGAGTTTGAACCGCGCGACGCCAGCAAGTTGATTCTTTTCGATCGTTCACGCCGATGGAAAGTTGCGTTGACCCATTCAGGAATCAGGGTCGGTTAATCGGTCGAGATATTCTCCTCTCTCGTCGAAACTCTGTGTGACTCTTCTTGCTCCTCTCCTCCTGGAGCAGCAGTTGTATTTTGCGCATGACGGATCTCCTGCTAAAATTCCGTTTATAGATGACAGTAGCGAGTATCTGCGGACCATCTCCAACAGGATATACCTGGAAGAAGCCGGATACTGGGGACTACTCGCCTTGCGAGAGCGAGAAAACGCGGAATACGCGGATATTGGGAGGTCTAACAATCAAAAGTATTTCGGTTAGGAATATAATGTGTTTCCTTCCGCGTGCGCGCGCCAGCGCTGAGAAATAGTAACGACTCGTTGCCGTTACTATCTCTCAACGCGCAAATTACATCGTTGTGCTATATCGCATTGAAGATCACGAGTGTAATGGATCACGTCGATCGTGTTTAGACATTACAGTTGCAGGCTCGCCTTCTCCCGCGGCGAGCGAAGACGAGGAGGAGGGTGCCAGCAACGCGGCCTCGAATCACGCTGGGAATCATAGGAGTAATCACGGTAGCGCTAGAAAGGGACGTCAGAAGCGGGGTGTCTTACCCAAACACGCAACTGGCATTATGCGAACGTGGCTCTTTCAGCATTTAGTAGTGAGTAACAATGTCGACAAAACTATCATTCGCGATACGTTTGTTCATTCGTATCTAACGCTCATCTGTCGCAGCATCCATATCCGACCGAGGATGAGAAGCGTCAAATTGCCAGCCAGACGAATTTGACGCTGTTGCAAGTGAACAATTGGTTTATCAACGCTCGTCGACGGATCCTACAGCCCATGCTGGATGGTGCTGGCACAGACGTGGCGTCGCGCGCGGGGAAACGTCACAAGACCTCGAAACACGCTGCGCAGCAACAGGCGGCCCAGCAACAACAGGCGGGCTGGCAGTCCGATGATTCGGCGAGTGACTCGGGTTCTAGCGACGGTGAGGGAGGTGCCGCTAGATCGAAAGACGGTAACGATAGCGATGAGGATGATCTTCACTGACCTCTGTCGATCACCGAAACGTCAACCTCTTTACGGTACCTTCAAATCCAGTTGCTCATTACAGTATTAAGGTATTCGGGAATAGATATCGCTTTAACTGTCAAATACGTAATTAATCTTGTGAAAGTTAAGAATATGCGGATAGAGGTTATCACGCTCTCTGATCACTCGATACTTTGATTTTTCGTTAGCTACCCGACCGATCTGCTTTTTTACGACAGCTGATTAGATTTTTAATCTCAACTCGTATATTATCCACGTGTTAACGAACTCAGAAACGAGAACTGAGATTGAATAGGTACTAGAAAGAGCGGTTTACTTAAGTACATCTAACTCAAACGAAAATATACCTATACGTTTGCATTAAGCTACGGGAAATGTTATTTATTTTTCGACGACAAATTTGTAAGTGATTCGCGCACAAGTGGAGATAAATCTGAGCTTTCTTTAAAACTACGATCTTTTGTTAGTTTAATTACGTCACTTGTAACAAACGTACGTCCCTGATGATACTATTATTTATGACACTTGTAATGTATGTAAAAGATGTTGTTTTAAGTATAATCACATTATATATTTATATGTATATATATATATTTTTTATATTTATATATACATATGTATATTATAACGTGATTATAACGACTTGACTCGAACAAAGATTTGCCACAAAAAGAAAGATGCTTTTATGATAATTATTCATATTTTCCATTCAATGTACATTCTTAAGCATTATCCAAGAATTATACAAATTTATTCTTTTTGACATGGTGCATTAATTGTCGCTCAGTTTTATAACTTTGACACTATTATGCGTTGGGCGTATAATAAAACAAAATGGACAAAGTCAAATTTTTTTCTGCTAGCTTTGCCGGCAATACTATGTCATTACTGCTATTGTTGCGATTAATACTGTTACCCAGATACTAACTACCATTACGACTACTATTATTACTATTACTCCTACTATTGTTACTACTATACTACTTCTAGTAATAGTGTCACTACTACGATTGCTATTTCTTCCATTGCCGCTATTACTATTGCTATACTACTATTTCTACTATCATCAATATTATTACTGTTAACACTATCGCTCCTGCTACCGCTAAAGCTATTGCTACTACTACTATTATTACTACTACTACTATTACTACTACTACTACTACTACTACTGCTATTACTACTATTACTAAATTACTAGTACTATTACTACTACCTATTACTACTAATACCTTGTACTGCTCCTACCACAATAATTGTCATTTTTGTGTCACAACAAAATATCCGCATATTTTTTATTTTGTGATTATAATGCGTGTGAGCTGTTTTTGAGGTTGAGAAATTGACCAGCTTTACAATTTACAACTTATATAAGGCAATCCAATTTGGAAAGTGTATGAGAAATGGTAACGGCAATTGCTAACGTTGTTAGCAAATTGAAAGTTGTAAAAAGATGATATGGATAATTAATTAATTTCCAAATTAGATTGAGAATTATAGTTCATAGTATGCAATATTAATTGTACTTTTCGTGCCATTAAAGAGCGTGGTAACTTCCGCGTTTAGTCTTTGTTCAGCTCTGCAGTGTCGTGGCATAGCGAAACGCTGTCCCTCCATGATAATAATAATAATTAATAATAATATAACTAATAATGATAATAATTATTACGCTATTGATAAATGATAATAATTATAACTATAATTATATATAATGATAATAGTAATAACAATAATATAACAGCAGCAGCAACACAACCACAATACAATGATGATATGATACTACTTTAAATATATGATGATTATATTTTTAAACTCTAAGTGTCGTCCCTTGAACGTGTACTGCACGTGTTATACATGATACTGTACATATTACATGCGGAACTGTTAGTGAGACAGAGAGAAAGAGAGACAGACAAAGCAGAGAATAAATATTACCAAGTATGTTAAGAAAAGCTAATACTTTTCTTGGAAAAAAGAAATTGAATATATCCAATGATAACGATATAATACATTTTGGAATATTAATGTTTAACGCACTGGCTGTCTACATGTGATCATTACGTTTTACCAGTCGAAATTTTTCTTATCGCGCTACTTTGCCGGGCAGAAGCTCGCTCATCTCGAGCCTCCTACGCGAGTCCGGTGAACTTTCGATATCCACTCGCGAACTGGCTGTTCTCGCCGATGCATTCTCGTGTACATACCGTTCTTCCTGATACACATACGCGTGTATATTTATGCTTTCTTCGACGCTATCATTTCCTCGCGATCCGTCCATCGAGATTTGAATGGCTAAGACCGTCTTACCTTGTTAGATTTGACGTAAAGTAACGTAAAATTAGTTATTTCCAAGTTAACTGTTCCATAGGAGGATGTAATCTTGCTGTATCAACAGAAGTCGTAGGAACGTGGAATTCTCATTTTGTTCTTAATTTCTATTTTGCTTTCACCGTTATTGTCGCTGTCACTTTTCTCACGGATATCGCAGTTAGCGATAAGCTGACACTAGTCACTCGATCATAGGAGGGGAATGTGTCATATATAATGTAGCCCGTCGAGACGTGGTTGCCTTAAGTAGCCAAATATCATTTCCTCTGTACTTATAATTTTTACGTTGATTCGATGTATATAGCCAATTGACAAAGTGCTTCCATTAGTAGCTTGTTCGACCTGTTCTTACAAACTCTATATAATTTCTTTTTTTTCCCCGTTTCTCAAACGTATAGATTTGTGTACGCCCGACACTCTCCGCTCAATCACCTAATCGTAATGTCGATTGTAACATCGTAATCATGCGGAATATTTGAATATGCGATATAACTTGAGTAAAACGATATTATCAGTTGCAGACAGCTGACAGTATAGCTCCCGTGCACGGTGCCGCGACATCAGTCTGTTTAAAGTAAATAACGTTCGGCTGCAACAACGATGAACACCAAAAAATAAAACGAAAAGACGAGAAACATGACTCTGCGTTGCTCAACGCTGTTTCCTGACTTGAAGAAAAAGCATTCATTGAGAGATCTGTGCTATTCTCAACGGATTGTTTGTAGTAAAAGTAAAGCAATAACTTACAATCGCAATCTAATATAAAAAAAAGTGTAATCACTCCTCTAGAAATTATTGCTTCAACGAGCTACCTCGTACGGGGCTATACTGTATCCGAGAACTAAATGAACGTAAGATAACGCTTAGATTAAGAGGTAGGTTGTAAGGCTGAACCACGTATACGTATGTGCTGCGGCACCAGACGACTGTGATAATTCGGTGGGCGGTGCCCAGCCTCCTACTTCACTCCTTGTATACTGAAAATTAGTTAAAAGAAAGCGTAAACGATTATACCGAAGAGGTTGAACGTATGTCGGGACGTGCGTTGCGTAGAACGTTTCCAATCCATATGCACGCGGACAGGTCGAAAAACAAAACGCGTACATGCAACTGGCATATCTTTCACCGGGCACTCTCGCTTTTTTACTTTGCACGGATGTCCGTGACGTAAAACTTCATTGCGACGCGTGCATGTGGACACTATATACAAGACGTAAGTGTCTGTCGAATTAATGTTAATGCGAAAAAAATTATCTATCGAGAATTAAATTAAAAAGAAAGAGATATATAAAGATAGAAATGGGTCAAATAGCTTATGTAATATAGAAATTATGTTACATGCAGGTATCAGGAAAATCGAAAAAAGTGATGTTATTCATAGAATTTCATAATTACGTGCTTACTTTGTAGTATAATCAAATCTCCGTATTCCTAATTCATCTGGACAATATTCTAATATTCTAGACGTACCTCCCCGCCTTCATTTCAATGGCACATACATACGCAAAATGAAAATAGCAAATATACAGTAGCAAAGCAGTGATAAGAAAAATTGTCTATTTTATAGATGTTGGAACCAGTTAAAAATATCCTGATTATTTAGGTTATCTAGAAAACAGTGAGATTCTCTGTATACATTTCTTAAATCTGAATCAACCTCTTTTCGAGAATGGCCCATTTCTAACTTTGTCCAAATTTCAAGTCGTAAATGAGAAACATATACTTAAATGTATACTAAAAAAAAAGAAAGCATAGATATACAAATTAAATACTTCTTTCCCATGTACATCAACGCCCTGTTAAATAAGTTGTTTATCGATAATAAACGCCATCACGCTTGCATTATCCCCTTTTTATTTTTACCGCAATTATGTAAGATGCCATTTGTTTTAATACTGTCGATATATTTCTACACCATTGCTCCGATACATTGCATATAAAGTGAAGATGATTAGAGAAATGCACTAGAGAGATTTAATATTTGTGAAAAAAAAAACATTTCTTAAAAACTAACTTGAAAGAAAGGAGGGAGGAAGAGATATACTTTTTCGCTATTGTTTTATGATTCATATTTCGATTTTTTTAACGTTACACGAATAATCAATTTTAATCGCTAAAGTTGCTGTATTCTAGCACTTTTATGTAATTATTTTAAAAATCTTACCACTACCTAAATCTTACGACTACCTTAAATACACATTCATTCATTTATATACATGCGCACACAACACAAAGCTACTAAACTTATCGAGTTTTCCGTTTCAGTCATCTAATGTCTTTTCTCGTATAACTTCATAAATAATTTATAATATAGGTATCGTAGAGAAAGTAGAGGAAAGATTCACCTTGCCATTTACATTAAGTGTAAAAAATGCATCCGCGATTTTTTTCAAATGAACCATGTGGATGGAGCGATGACGAGAAATAAGATAATTATAAAGATAACAATGCGAGACACATCCGGGTATTTTTCGGGGTATAAAATAATCGTCCGAGGGCGTACCACACATACGGTTAAAGGCTAGTTACCGGAACATCTTGATTTTCTCGATGATTATCGAACCTAATCATTGATATGTGGCCCGCGGCGTATCCCTAGCAATCAGCGGTCCTCCTGAAAATGTCATATATAAGTATATGTGTGCGGTGCAATTTACCTTTTGTAGAAAGATGATACAAACCTCGAGTTAAATAACACATCGGCTCGATTATTGACCAGCCATACTAACACAAACGAGAAACCGGCGACCAAACTACCCAGAATCAGACTAAAGCGTTCCGTCGCTGCCGCTGGTTTAAGAAACATTCTAACGCTTAACGTTTGCCATATAGATTCTGTCCAAGTCGAGTAGACACCCGATTTCATGTCGTATTCTGTAACAAGAGAAACAATTGGACATGCCCATATCTATCGCGAATAGCGTAGCAACTTACCCTCGATAATAAACGCGGGACTCACAGCTGTGCTGTAATTAACGGTTGAATTGATACACAAGCCCGAAAAGTTCTGACCGCCCATCCAAGCAAGTCGATTTTCGTGGCACGTCGTTTCGTTCATATCATAGAGCTTTTCGCCCGTCAGGTAGGCCAAAAGCTGTCCCGTCAAAGTCGTCGCGATGTTGAGCACTCTGTGCACCCCGACGTACAACGGCAAGACCTGATCGACCAATTTGGCATTAGGCGCCGAAGCCGCGCGAAACAGAGTACACTTGGCGCTCTCCAAATAGCAGTATAGCATTTCCGCGGTGAGCTTCTCCATGGATATCGGTAGATCGACGGGCTCCGGCGCCTTGCCCGTCACTTCCCGGTAAAGCTCATTAGCAACCTGAAGAGCAATTTTCGCTAAATCTGATGCAAGCGCGCTAGTATCGTTTCTAAAACATGATACACAAGAGAATCTCAATAATACAAAATCAAGCAATGCTAAAACATGAGGTATGAATTAAAATCGAGCAAATTACATGTATGTACCTATCAAAACCGAGACTCTCTGCGTCATCCAGGATACCATTGTAATATCGGTTCTTAAACTGTCTCTCGTGATTGGTTATAACAATGGTCGTTAAATTCGGTTTCGCCTCCAGGAAACTTTGCACAGACGTGGGTGGAACGCTACCATTTATAACCGACGCGCTATAACCAGTCAACCATCTATAACCATTCAACGCGCGCTGTAAACGTTTTATTATATCGTCGTTGCCATTGCTATGAAGAAATATGTCTCCCTTGCCCAACTGGCCAAATTCGATCACAGTCTGGATATCGTCGAGTTTCAAATTGACTCCACCAAGGGCGTTAAAATTGTTCTGCTTCAAGTCGTACACCATACGACTGGATCCTATGTAATCAAACGCCTCTCCATTCAGCAGAGAGAAGACAACGTTCGTATCTGGATATAATAATGAGAATATATATATATATATATATATATATATATATATATATAATATTATGTTTACATTTGAACATCTCGCGACAATTCTGAGGAAAGATCAATACGTACTGTTGACAGTGGCATTTAAGACATTTAGATAGTACGCGGTGGCAAGCAACGTGACCAGTCCTGTTATTGTATTACCGGCACCGGGCGACACACCGTCGAATAACGACGACGCGTCCAATCGCGCCGTTACCATTATCACCGTATTGTTATTCTCATCGAGAGGCGCCAGGGGCCAGTGTATGTTCCTATCCCCGAGAGGGTCACAAAATGGCGTCGGATTGAAATTCATCATGAAATCCGAACGTTTTATGCAAGACTCCGAGTTAACGGCGGCGTGCATGAACGACTTCATTTCTATCGCGCAGAGAGATCTTTGATACTGCGTCTCCAGGTCGCGCGCGTTATGCGCCCAGAAACAGGTCTTTATGACCTCCAGGATTGTCTGATTCTGTAAACACGATACTTTTTTAACATTTGGTCCGTAAGGCGCACTTTCAGCACGCAAAATTTATAGTTACAATCTCGTCCAACCTCTGTGTAGAACATAGGGAACGGCCAATCTTCCATGAGCAACGCAGATCCGAAAGGGTTCCACGGTTCTGTCTCGTTGCACTTCTTATAACCAGAATATCGATTTGGGCACTGGTCCTCGGGCGAATACTTCGACGGACGTTCGTGGCTGGCATTTCTCGTCAGCAGCACGCCATTTATGTTGTTCGTGTTCTTCAGTCTTACAAGCGTGCTTCTGTCGAACATCGCGAACGGCAGGATCACGGTGTACGGGCCGGCAGTGGAATTTTTTTCTATCCAAACAATATCGTCGTCTACATCGACCAAGTGTACCACACCTACGCTTCCCGATCTACTGGCTGTAAATAACGGAAACGTCGCAAACGTCAGTAAAGTAACTTGAAATGATCAAGAAGAAGACTAAGGATCAACAATATTGTGGAAGTGACAGGCGAAGGGGAACGAGTGGCGATTCTTACAGGAACATCCAAATTGATGTGTGCCATTGTGTTTCCGGAAACACGCAGCTACACCCTCCAAAGGCATGTATATCATATCCTTTATTCTTTCGGAGGTCACTGGAAATAAAATAATTCCGATAATAGTGATAGGCTGAAATTGAATGGCGCATAAGACACGTGGAGCTCGGGGGGGGGGGGGTTACCTGAATTTATGATGACGACTGCCAAAACGTACTTCCACATTTCCATTGCCATGTTCCGTTGTTATCGCTCGTACTCGAGTACCCGAGATTTATGCAATTCGCGACCAGAATTTCAGGGCATTACCTGGTGCTGTTAGGATACATCTCGAACGCAAGAATCGAGATATGAAAACAATTAATGACACATCGTATGAATCATGGGAGAGAGAAGCCTGAGAGCAACAGCAGCAGTCATGGGCCATGGGCACAGAACATCACAGAATAATAGCAGAGAGAAACCTGAGAGAGGCCATCCCGGCATTTTTCGTCAATTTTTGTGTGTCGCATCTTCCGACGCGCCACCTGAGAAAGTGCGCATAAACTACGTTGTTTCGCTCGGTAACCGCACATGGTTGCGTCCGTGCTATCGGTTCGTGTCCAAACTAGCCAGTTAGGAGGGGATATGCTGCGGCCGCGGCGGCCGCGCTCGGCCGGCCCGGGCCCGGCGCACAGTGGAGCCGTTTGCGCGAATCGCGGAAAAAATTATGTTACTTGTAAAATATGCAATGAATGATTATAGAACCTTTCAACGTTGACTTATAAAAATTGCAAAAGTGTATATTTATTAAAAATTAATGATAGGAACAAGTATTTGATTGAAATTAAATAAAAATTCAATTTACATTTAATTTTACGTATAAGAGCAAAGTAATTCTTGCGTTTCATCGCTTAAGTCTAAATTTTTTTATGTGGTTTACTTCTTAAACTAGTTATTAACGGATCTAGCTGTGGAAGAAATCGTTTTCTAATCTCCTGCAAAATCTTGTCTTGACTGGAAGACTTTAGGTAAGATGTACCAATACATAATTTTAGACGATTGAGATCTCGATCACAACGGAAAAATTCTGTGACTAATTCTTGATAGGAGATGGAAAAGCTTTTCATGTCTTGATCGAGATCTGAATCGTCTAAAATTATGTATTGGTACATCTTACCCAAATCTTCCAGACAATTATCTCGACAAGATTTTGCAGGAGATTAGAAAACGATTTCTTCCACAGCTAAATTCAAGATGGAATACAGTGCAATGATCAAAGCCGAGATTCTATAAGAAGTACAGTACTTGGTTACAAGGTATTTTTGATGAAGTCGAATTTGAAGTTGCAAGTTCTACTCCAACTGGGCCATCAAACTATTCAGTAGGCAGACCGAAAAAGAGTTTCGACGAATGCTGTGATCGTGCAAAACAGATGAAACTAAGCGAATTACGCGCTGCTTACCCACAACCAAGAAGACTAGAGACCAGGAGACCGAACTCCAGTGGTGGGGGTGAGTCAAAATGTGGTCTGGCGCTGTTCGCAGTATGGTCGCCGGCCAATTCAAGAACTACGCTACGTGCTGGATAAGTTCGAATCTTTACGTTGTGTTTGTTCTCTAGTTTTCTTGTTTGTTGCAAACCGTTTAGAACAAAGTGAAATCATGTCTAAAGTGTGTTGCATTGTGAATTGTGAGAGTAAATGTCCCAATTTGGATTCGAATAAAAGGACGCTATTTGGATTTCCGAAGGTATATAAGTGTATTTGATTATGAAATAAAAATGAATAACAATAATCAGTTTGATTTTTTCACTTTTCAGGATTCTCATGAAAATCAAATCTGGATAGATAAGATTTCTCCGTTTTTGAGTAAGGGAAACGCTACTCGAAAATATTTACGTATTTGCGATAAACATTTCAAGGACAACGATGTTGAGCGGACTTTTCGAACTGTCTTGAAAGATGGAACAATAAACGAAATACCACGTGAAAAATTTAAATTGAATCAAGGTAGTGTACCATGTATTTTCGATGTCCATCAAGATAATTTTGAAGAAGAGTCCATGGATGCAGGAGACGAAAGTTTATATGTAAGTTGAAAATCGTTATAAATTATGCTTCGAAAATATATTTGAGATAAATTATTCTCTACAAAAAAATGGAAATTTTCAGGTTTCTACTCCGTTTGAAGACATACTACTTATCCAAGGTAGCGAAGCAATAGAATACACCATCGAGGCACTGAAAAGAGACTTTGAAGCTCCAGAGCATTCCAGCGAGATAATTAAATGGGGAATAGGGTTATTACCTGACGGCATCATTTTTTTTTACTACGGTGATTTTGAGAAATATACAACAAAAACATTAATAGTAAGAAAGGACATGAACTTAGAGGTAATTTTTATATCTGATCCATAATAAAATAAAATTGTATTAACTTTGGTAATATTTTACAAGTATAATTGATAAATTTTCATTTTCAGAGGTCCGACTTGGGGATGAAATTGTCAAGTTAAATATAATGGACAAAGTTCATTGTTTTCAAGATCTTTTGGTTGCCATGAGAACTGTCAGCAAAAGTCATGTATGTAGTGAATCCGATCATGACACTCCTTGTACCCCTGGTTTTGTTAAATTAACGTCAAACCTGAACAGTCAGAGATGCGGATGCGAAGTACGATGTAAAATCAAAAATCGTAATGAAAGAAAAAGAGCGAGACGGTTTAATATAAAACAATACAAAACAAAGAAAATAATAAGAAATTTGAAACAACAAAACAGTCGCATGAGAAACTACGTAAGTATATATAACCATATGTGATTAAAATATCAATAAGTTCTTATTTCTTTATAATGTTTAGATTATATTTCAAATTACAGATAAAAAAAAAAGAAAATATTGAGGAACTGCATTCTCGTTGTGCTGCACTATCTGACAAAACGGTTGAAGATGTCATTAAAAATCAGCCGCAAGTGCAGCAAGCAGCTATAAGAGCTTGCTTGGCTGCTGCAAAATGTAAGAGTCCCAATGGAATACGATATACAAACGATTGGATATTAGAGTGTCTACTGATTCGTATTAAGAGTCGCAAAGCATATGAGCACTTGCGGAAACACCAAATTCTTCAACTGCCGACGATCGATACCCTGACTAAGTACTTGAAAAACCTGAAGGCTTCGTACGGTTTCTGCTCATCAACTTTCGAGCTTTTACGGATGAAGGCTGCAGCCATGAAACCGAAAGATAGACGAGGTTTGCTTGAAACTTTACATGTATGATTTTTTTCCTAATATATGTATCTGTTATCCGTTACCAATTTTTCTATTTATTCTAACAGGTACATTGGTGCTGGATGAGATGCAACTGAGCGAAGGTGTTAATTTTGATCGAAAAGATATGTTGTTTAAAGGATTTACAGACTTGGGCAAATATACGCCCGAAGATCAAACAAATCAACGCGGTGATCACGCCTTAGTTTTTCTTTTTCAGCCGTTTTGCGGCAAATGGGTTCAGACATTGGGAGCATTCTTGAGTAAAGGATGTGCCAACAGCAGGGTTCTGAATAAATTAATATTAGAGTGCATTATTTTGATGGATAATTCAGGCTTTCATGTCGATGTCGTGACAACAGACGGAGCCTCATGGAATCGTTCCATGTGGAAGTTGTTCGGTATCGAAGGATCAAATAGTTGTTGCAGGCATCCTTGCTCAGTCGATGTCGATTCACCATTACGAAAGTTGTTCTTTTGCTCCGACTTTTCGCATTTAATTAAGCTTTTGAGAAACCTTATTATGTCTATAGCTGCGATATGGGTATAATTTCCAATTTTATTATTTTCATAATAAATTAACTAACTATTCTCATTGTTTTTTAAATAATGTAGATGACTTATTTTTAGACTCCTGATGGTATTGTGAGAAAAAGACATTTTGAGGCAGTTTTAGATGTTGATGGAGGAAAAAAAAGTTTCGGATTAAAAAATGCCCACAAATTGACCCACCATCACCTCAATCCAAAGTTTTATCAAAAAATGAATGTTGCTATGGCCTTTCAGGTAAACCTTCAGACTACAACCTCTGATTTCCAATATGATGTTTAAAAATACTAATATAGAATATGAATTTTCTTCTAAGGTATTCTCACTGGAAGTTGCTGTTGTAATGGATCTATACAAAGAAAAAGATGGAAGACTGAAAGATTCCGGATCGACCATAGCATTTATCAAGCGAGTTAACGAAGTTATTGTAGCAATGACCTCTCGCTGTCCTATTGGAGCATTAAAACCGGATAGCAAAAGTTCTAAGGTATGTGATACTTTAATTGTTCAATTTCGATCTCGATCTGAAAATAAAAATAGAAAAAACTATCTTTATTTACAATTTCCCCATACAGGCTATAAGTGACTTTCAAGAGTATTTGGAGGAATGGCACAACAAAGCTTTGGAAAATGATTGGAAATTCTTATCTCCTGGGACATATCAGGGATTTAAATTGACTTTGAAAAGCACAATTGAAGTCATGATGTATTTGACAGAAAATTGTGGATTCGAGTACCTGATGACTTCACGTCTCAATCAAGATGCTTTAGAGGTAAGCAGCTCTGAAAATTATTGACGTTATCACAACTAAACTAAATTTTCAATAGAATGCTTCAGTATTTCTTTTTTCAGGGTATGTTCGGTATGTACCGCGATGCCAGTGGGTCAAGTGATCACCCGGATCCTCTGCTGTTTATTCAAATATATAGATTGATGAGCTTTTATTCACTTGTTAAACCACCGAAAGGATCGAACGTCGAAGGAATTGAGATGTTTCAGACACTGCTTGATTCTAAGGATGTTGATTTAAAAGCAAAAACAAATCAACTAGAATGGAAAAACACTTTGGAAAAAATCATCGAACGAGGGGAAAATCACCCCAGAGAATATGATTTAAGAGATGCTCATGATTATAATGTATCGAGCGCAAATGAGTACGCCCAAGCATACTTCTCTGGGTTTATTGCTAACAAAATAAAAGATTGGACGTCTTGCTCAGAGTGTCTTTCGTCGGCGAGTAAGAGTGAAGGGAATTGTGAGAGAGACAGGAGAATAAAGTTACTCACCAACGGCTATTTAAAGTTCCCGTCGGACGCTTTATTCAATCTCTTGATCGCTATTGAAAGAGCAATTCTCAAGACAGTTGGTGCCGAGGAGCTGAATTGTTATTCTTTCCAGCGCATAGCAGAGAATATCCTCCTCGAGAGTTTCCCGTTCATTGGATGTCAAGAACATAAGGGAGCGTTGACAAAACGGGTGATTCACTATTATACATTAAGCAGAGCACATATTCTCAGTAAAACTTACAATAAAATATATGATGAGAAGAAAGTGGAGATGCAAAAACATCGAAAACAATCGAAACTTGGTGGAAAATCTGCAAAAAAATAAAAACTAGTGTTCGATAAAAAAAAGACTGAATAAAAGTTATGTTATTAAAGTTATAATATATATTTAAAGTTATGTAAAAATATAAGGAGATAAATATAAAGGAAAAACCATAATTTTATTTTAAAAAAATTACATTGCATTTTACACATTCAATATCAATAAACATTTTTATGTACAATTTAGCTGTTCCGAGGAAGCTATTATCAATTTCATTAAAAAAATTTATGTGCTTTGAAAAACCAAGAGTTTATCAATACAATTCAAACTTTCAACAATATCTCTCACTGATTCTGGCTCAGGTATTAGCCATTTTATATGGTTTTGTTTAAAATATATCTCTCCGTTCATGTTCGAATCAATGATCATATTTAATTTTATAGTATAATCATTCTCTGCTTTAGCAAATATTATGCGGTGATCTTGCGCAACAAATCCCCAACTTTCATGTGGCAACTGAATGAGTTTTGCATTCTTTCGTAGATATTGAAATAGACAATTTTTGCATGTCTTTGCAATCCTGTAGTCGCCGTGTATTTCGCAACCTGCTTTTACGAATCTTTTCTCAATTTCTTCTCGATATTCGCCCATGGTTGCATCAATTACTTTTCTAGACTCAGTGCCCTATGCAAAAAAATTCAATTAATCATATTTCACAACACAGAATATCGTATTTTTTTTATCACTTGTTTTATCAAAAAAAAGTTTCCTATGTGAACTTCGTCGTTCCTAAGTATCATATATTATTTATTAATACTTACGACATCAAAATTAATTAAATTAAATTCAGTGTTTACATCTGCCAAGATGCCAAGCTGATGTTCTTGGTTATGTTGCACGAAGCTCTTTGCACCATCTTGCACCGGAAATCCAGCACGCCGTAGTTCATGAATTGGCCGGCGACCATACTGCGAACAGCGCCAGACCACATTTTGACTCACCCCCACCACTGAAATTTTAAGGAGTTCGGTCTCCTGGTCTCTAGTCTTCTTGCCCACAACAAATGATCGATGCCGCTTCAAGTAAAATACAAAATCAGAAAAATGGTTTTGATGCTAACACTGCTCTGGCATTAATAATGGATGCTCAGTTATCAAGACGACAGTATGAAACAATAAGAGCTGCGACGAAGAAAATTGGATTCGATATATTTCCATTGTATAAAAATATCCAAAAATCAAAACAGGATTGCTACCCAGACGACATTAATATTACAAAGAGTTCGGCGTCAAATAATTTACAAAAATTACTAGATCATACTGCAAAAAGACTATTTGAGACAATAGATAAGGAAAATATGGTTGATGTCAATTATCGTGTCATCCGATCCGTTAATAACTAGTTTAAGAAGTAAACCACATAAAAAAAATTTAGACTACCGATGAAACGCAAGAATTACTTTGCTCTTATACGTAAATTAAATGTAAATTAAATTTTTATTTAATTTCAATCAAATACTTGTTCCTATCATTAATTTTTAATAAATATACACTTTTGCAAGAGAGAAGAATGAGAGTGGTCACGGCCGCGTTTTAGGTGGTCCCCGTCCACGAGCGCCTCTATGTGCACAAAACGTGCACATTGAACTACGTAGCCATGTCCACGAAAATTTCTGATGGGTAACGCGTTATGTGCACGCTCTATAGGTTCTGTTCCGTGCTATGTGCACGATCTTTTGGTTCTGTTCCGTGCTATGTCCAAAGCGTTGGTAATGCATGATAATGCGGCCGCGGCGGCACGCGCCGGCTATGCGACGTTGCCACGACCATCCACATCCACGATGCCTGCACGCATTTCGGGTATCGTGTCTCGTGCCTCGCCGACTACTAAGTCTCGAGTTGGCAAATCGACGATGCGCTACGTCACATTTGTAAATATTTATTTAGTCATATTTACAATTTTTATATTTATAACTTTTAAATATGCATTATATATATATATATATATATATATATATATATATATATACATACATGCATATTAAAAAAATATATATATATTTATTTATTTATAAATGTAAAAATTGTAAATAAAATAAATATTTATAAACACTATAATTCAGGAAGGAAAAGATTTAGGAGTTAGATTTAGGAGTAGAGAGAGCTATGTGCCTAAATAAAATATAGATATTAATTGTTACTTTATTATTTATTGAAGATTATTTTTGATAATAATATATGTATATGTTGATGCCCGATATATATATTTTTCACCAGCTCCGCCTCTACCTCTTCCTCTACCTCTGTCTCAGCCTCTGCCTCTGCCTCTGTCTCTCTGCTTCTTCCTCGGTCTCTACCTCTCCCTCGCATCACGATAAAACAAGACAATAAAAAGAAAAAGAAAAGGAAATGTGTGTGTGTGTGCGTGCGTGCGTGCGCGCGCGCGCGTGCATGCGTGCGTGCGTGTGTGTTAGATCTTAGATTGTTATTATCTATACGAATTTATTATATATGTATGTATATATACATAAAAGGTATATGTTTTACGCTGTTATATATTATTTATCATATATATAGAACGCATATCTTTATTTTATTTTAAAAATTTATTAAAACAAAAACATTTTAGTAAACAGTTTATACGAATTGTTTATTTAAATTGTTTATTATCTAATAATTTTTTATAGTAATGAACTTGCAATGACAAAAATCTTCTATAGAGAGGCCATCTCGTCTAATCTGTCCCACGCGTTCACAAGAGCACGATTTTTTATAATCCAACTATATCTTAATCTTGTTAAACACTTTCTTGCCTTTAAAGTCGTCAGATTTCGACGAGTTGTCGCCTGCAATTCTCCCAATTTTTCTGTAAATAAGAAATTAAAGCAAATGTATATATAATAATATTTTACGTAATTATCATAAATATGTGTACATAGTTATTCCTAACAATTTATATATTAATGTACAAAACTTACTTATAAACATCCATAGGTCATCTGGATTTACAGGATTATCTGTAAATTTATGATTTAATGTCCTGTGGTATCGTTTTATTAAATTACTAGCTGGTGTCCCGGCTTCGCCCGGGAGTCGTTTTTCTTGAAACTTCATTTGTGTTTCAATATTCTTATTGTGAACAAACATAAGGAGTGTGTCGGGTGGTTGATTTAAAGACGGAAGTTTAACTTTTCTGCATGATTAACACATTTTAGGTGCTTAAGTTTTAAACTTTTTTACTTGACAATGATCACATATTGCATCCATTTTTCCAATTACATTCGGATGAAATTGATATTCGTAATTTGAATCATAACTAAATGCTTCTAATTTCAAATCGGATCGCATAAATGTTTTCATGAATTAAACATGTCGTAACCGGTCTTTTTCTACTCGAGTTTCACACTATTGAATTATTTTCGCCGGCGAAGCATATATTATATATATTTCACCTAGTGTATGGCTGCGTTCTGCCGATACTCCGCTGGCCTAGCAATCGTGAGCAGTCGCTCGTTTTCGCTCGTTTCCTCTCCCTTCACCCAATGGATTAAAAGGAGAGGAATAACGAGCGACTGCTCACGATTGCTAGGCTAGCGGAGTATCGGCTGAACGCACCCTATAGTATATATAAATCTGCGTTAAAATTTATCTATATATATAAAAGAGAATGTATGTATGTATGCCCTTTATGCCTGCCCAAACCCCTGAACCGAATTTTTACCAAAATTATATGAAATAGGGGTAGAATTTTCCGGGGAGTGTTATAGGGTGTATAGATTTTCGTTACCGATCTTTCTGGGAACCGGTATCCGAAATTTTGACAATTTTTCGGGAAATAATTTACCGAATTTTAAAGAATTATAGATCAAAGAGGGGTAGAATTTTCCGAGGAGTGCTATAAAGTGTATAATTATTCGTTACCGATTTTTTTGGAAACCGGTATTGAAATTTTTTCAATTTCTCGGGAATTTATTGACTGAATTTTAAAGAATTGTATATAAAACAGGGGTAGAATTTTCCGGGGAGTGTTACAAACTGTATAATTTGTATAGCCGATCTTTTTGGAAACCGGTTTTTTTAATTTTTTAAATTTTTCGGGAAATAATTGATTGATTCTCAAAAAATTATACATGAAGAAGGAGTAGAATTTCTCGGGGAGTGCTATAAAATGTACTATTTTTTGTTACCGATCTTTTTGGAAACCGATTTTGGAATGACCGAATCTCAAAGAATTGTACATAAAGTAGGGGTTAAATTTTTCGGGGAGTGCTATAAAGTATATAATTTTTCATTACCGATCTTTTTGGAAGCAGGTAGAGAGAGAGAGAGAGAGAGAGAGAGAGAGAGAGACACTATTTGCGTGTCTTAATACACATGTTCTCCGGGGCGAAGCCCGGCGGGGTATGCTAGTAACTTATAAAATAGTGTTTAGTACTTCGCCTAGTGTATAGTATATAAATCTTCGTTAAAATTTGTAACTTATAAAATTCTATACAAAAAACGTTTTATACTTTTTTTCTCAAGATCAATCATTTTGGTGTCATACATTTTATAAAGTTTCAACTTTTATACATCTCAGAGATAATACACTATTTTCCACACCACCTCGGAGATATATGCCCGTATTCATAGTCCTTCCTTGAGGAATGAGGATTCCTTGTTCCTTATTCTACATTTCATAAACCTTTCTTGACCGAACAAGGAGTCTTATTGGCTCCCTTATCTCAAGGCAGGTCACGAGCTTCCTTGAGGCGGCGACTGCAACCTTATTAGCAAAAGATTCGATAATATAACCTACAAAAGTGTCTGCATTTTACGGAGTACTGTCATTACTGAGTGCTACAGTATATATTGCAATTAAAATGGATAACGAATTTTTAAACGATTCAAATTTAGATGATCCGATGGATTTGAAGATGAAAATGAGGAAAATGATATTCGGTGGCGTTTGCCAAAAAGATATATTCGTGACTGGGTAAATCCTATTGAGTTTTACGAAGATGAGCCTTTCCAAAAACGCTATAGATTTAGTAAAAAAGCTGTAATTGATATTCTGTTACCACACTAGTAAACCGCAAACAGCTACAGCGAAACGCAGACTGCCGATTTCTCCAATAATCCTTTTGATAACTTTGCGATTTTATGCAACAAGTAGTTTTCAAGTATGTTTATAAATTTTGCCTTATACTTGTAAAATCTTTCTTATATTTTTGATGTACTTTTTATTCAGATTGTTAACGGAGATATTAGAGGAGTCAGTCAAGCATCGGTATCACGTATTGTTGCACGAGTATCAACAATTTTAGCATCTTATTTAAAACAGTACATAATGAACGTTTTTGGATTCGCAGTCCATAATTATACTAGCTAATATATTGTATTTATAACCTTGTATAAAAAATGTTTTGAGGCAATGACAGTCAAAGTCAGTTCAAAGTTAGGTTATTTATTCGCGCTCTTGGTTTAAATTGTACTCTGAACAGTGGCATAAATCATAAAATACATAAAGTTCCTACAGAACAAGCTCCTTCTGGAAGGAGACATGAAGGCTTTATTATGAAACAAGGAGGTCTTGATAAAATAAGGAATCCTCCAATAAGGCTTCCTCAGTCCTTAAGATAAGAACCATCTATGAATACGGGCAAGTGTTAGGCGCGTTTTTTTTAACGTGGTGTCCCTATTAGGCCTAATCCTATTTTTCTATATAACGTTTTTTTGTAGAGAATTTTTTAAGTTCCATTTTTGCTTCCTCATAGAGGAAGCT
Organism: Temnothorax ravouxi; assembly: GCA_030770255.1. NCBI lineage: Eukaryota > Metazoa > Arthropoda > Insecta > Hymenoptera > Formicidae > Temnothorax > Temnothorax ravouxi. Next base: position 101,410 of record JASTWP010000898.1, read on the forward strand.
TTGTTTTCGTGAATTTCATATATGAACCTTTGATTGCGTATAAAGTTGGGTCTAGTCAATCAAATTTAAATGAATTATATATGAAATAGGGGTAGAAGAAACCAACGAAGAGATTGGTTTTTGAGTTTTTTCTGCCAATATGTTCAGATCGTTGTAAAACGTCGAAATATCGCCTAAAAAAAAATGTCCGTCTGTATGTATGTATGTGTGTATGTGTGTGCATATGTTGTCCGTATGTGCTCTAACTTCCGCAAATATTGAGATATCGGGCTGTTTTTTTTTTAATCGATAGAGTATCATTCAAGGAAGGTTGGTATTGAATTTGGCGATGATCGGTAAAGGGTTCTTTTTTAAAAAAATTTTAAATTTAAAAAAAAAATGTCCGTGGTAGCTCTAACTTTCGCAAATATTCAGATATCGATCTATTTCTAAATTTATTATATTTTTCAGTCTTTTCTACCCTTATTTCATATATAATTTTTTAAGATTTGGTTGATTAGACCCAGTTTTATACGCGATCAAAGGTCCATAACTTTGATCACATATAAAGCTAAGTCTAATCAACCGAATTTAAAAGAATTATATATGAAATAGGGGTAGAAAAGACCGAAGTAAAAATTGTTTTTTGAGTTTTTGATACCAATGTGTTGCTTATGTTCAAAAACGTCGAATTTAAATTTTTTTATTTATAAGAATTAGAAAAATTAAAAAATCGGTTTCCAGAACATCGGTAACGAAAAAAATACTCTATAGCACTCGCCGGAAAATTCTACCCCTATTTTATATGGTTTTAATACAAATTCGGTCTAATAGTTTTTAGGTTAATAACGTTTTTTTTTTAATTTTTCTAATTCTTACAGGTGATGTATTTCCCGGAAAATTCTACTCCAATTTCATATATAATTCTTTAATATTTGGTTGATTAGACTTAGCTTTATATGCGATCAAAGGTCCATAATTTTGATTGCTTCCTT